>DWRA01004656.1:0-10614 GCA_018250295.1 Spathilepia clonius
ATCCACTACTGTGTGGGTAGGTCTATTGAGTAGTTCATAACATTGTGGGTATATTTATGGAGGGGTTTATAACATACATCTTCATGATTGGCTGTGACCACCTAACATCAGGGGGACTGCGTGCTCGTTTGGTACTTTAATCTAAAAAATATAACTATATAGTAGAAGATGGTAAAAATTGCAAAAGCGATAATAAGACTTCGCGATTGATTTTATCTGGCCGTTAAGTGGTCTTTGGTAATGCTCAATGCGCGCAGTGGTTTATTTATAATAATTGCCTTAAGAGACGTTGAAAAAATAAAGTAGTCATTACAAAGAGCTATAAAATATGCCTCTTTCCTCTCTTCCCTCAAGGACCTTCAGTTAAATACTACCTACAATGCAGTAGAGTAGATTACTATAAAGTACTCACAAGTAACCTACCTTAACCAGCTTCGATTATTGGCCAGATAGGCTTCTTAACGGTAAATTTAGGCGTTCATTCTGAGTTTAGGGCTGAGTTTTTGTATATTTGTCTTTGCGTGAATATCTAAAACATTGGACACATTCAAAATCGTATTATAGCGCTGTTAGAAACTTTATATTTTTCGTTACTTCAAAGATTATTATAATGTAATTAGGCAGTGAGAGTTGAAGTTCGTCATTACTAAATTCGGTCAAGTACGTACTTTTTGTTCCTATCATTGATAAATAATTTTCTATTTATTTTGAACTGACTACGTATTTATCCCAAAATTAATTGATCGTTATAATGAGTATCAAATGTTCCGTGTCGGTGGTCTTTGTGGTAAAAACCACATAATTAGTTGTCTAGTTGTTTGTATGTTATTTCTATATTAACATGACAATTAGCCGCGGTGCTTGTACGGTAAATTTAATTATATTATTATTGTAATTGAGCAAATTCAGATGTGCAAAATTATATTTTGAAAGTATATTTAGTCATGTAAATAAATATGTCCGTATTATATTTTGAGGGGTAGTTAACAACTTTTAGTGTTTGTTGATTATGATTGGATGAAGATAGAAGATATTTTCGTGGGTTAACAGCGGAAACACTGTCACATCAATTTATGCCTCGTAACAGTAGAATTATACTCGTTCCATCTCAAATAAAAATAAAGTTTTCAAAGGTGTGTGAAGTCAACCAATTCGCACTTGGCCAGCGTGGTAAATTACGTGGTGGATTACGTTTCTGGCGCTCCGAGAGGAGACTCGTGCCCAGCAGTGGGGCTAAAACGGGTTGACGACGTATTGCCCAATCGTTAAGAACTTCAATATCACAAAAAAGACCCTGATATTATTACCACTTTCATCAGAAACTTAAGAATATTTTACCAAGTAGCTAAAATGTTAATAACAATACTATTCCCTTGTTAACCATATCGCTACAATCTTGTTGATAGAGTTTAACGCTTTCCAACGGATTAGCTACAGATAAAGAAAAGATAGAGCGCTTCCGTTCCCCATTGCGCGAGGCCTGATAATCGTGGATAAGCCTAGAAATAGCTATTAACGGCTTTACGAACAAATTTTACTTATTGTTTTGTTTATTTGTAAATACTACAATACATAATTACATCCTCTCTTCTTTCTAATATATAATGTATTATGAGCAGTCTAATTGAGGTAAATACATTTATTTTGATGAAATGTTATGAATAGTTTCGGGATGTATTTATTACAATGATATATTAACGAGTTATTTACATAATATTTAATTGTCACAGTCAGCAAAAATAAACATTTATTTCAGTAAACATTTGTACAAGACATGAAGGCACTAAAACCCTGTTTGGTTACCTTGTGGCAGCAATGTCAAAAACTGTGTTATGTTTTGAAGAAAGTAGCCTGATAGATACGTATTACCCTTATTCAAATTGTTATGACTTAGGGAGGTAATACACGTGCGAGTCTGCGCCGGCGACCGCTACTGACGACCGTGGGGAGTTGTCATTCGCTAACGACAGACGCCAATAGGACTGCGTGTGCTGTTGCTCATATTACCTCCCTTAGTCCACAGACTATATCTAATAGGAGAATTATAGCTCATATCATAATTATATGACGTCGATCTCCTTTAGATTTCGATAGTATTTGTTGAGATTTATTCAGTCATTTATTAGATGAACTGCCTTCTCTATCTCTCTCCAAATTCATAAAAAAAATGTATCGTAATATTAAGTACATCATGAAAATAAGAACAAGTTCTTCATAAGTACTGGCCTTATTATAAACAGTCATTAAATAAAAACCTATGTAGTTTAAGATTTGCTTCAGATGTACGATAGGAAAAGGAATAAATTAGGCGGATCTTATCTACGATTACACCAAGCCTAGCAAAATAAGCAACGGAAACGCTCAACAATCCGCGCCAGCCATTTCGTTATCCCTGGATAATCCGCTGTAAGAGTATTACAACACTACCGAAATCCCACCTGTTATTTCACACCCGCTTTTTAAGCAATATTTTGTACAGAGCTTAGTGACTTTCTTGTTTCGTGTAATTTTTCATTTTTACGGTTTCGTACAAAAATAGAGTCTATTACTAAGCCTCATCCTATAATGTCTACGCCATCCGTCCGTCTGTCTATCTTACTATTAAGGGCTGTATCTTTTGAATATTTTAGGTTATTTTTTATGCAGTACGTGTTATTATGGGAGGTATCAAAAGTACTGAATCATGCTGAAGTTGAACCTAAAGAAGTTTTACTATTTAATCGACTTCCTTCTCCGAAGGAAGAGGTCATCCATTCGTTGAGTATATTTATGTTTGTAAATAATAAAGATAAAAGATTCTAAAACAAAAATATTGCTATTTTCTTGCATTTTTCTCTTTATCATAAAGACTATTTAGGACAAGACAATACCTAGTTAGATACTTACAAAAGTCAAACTACGTATTATTATAGAATAAAATGATTATAAATAAGGCTCTCAAAAACCATGAAAATGACGAACTAAGTGAAACAAAAAAACGTATTCATCGAAAAAATACTTTAATTATATTTATATGTAAATGAATTCTGATTTATATTGTGTAATTTTATTATATTACTTATCATACGAGCTCATCTGAAACATCGCGTTACAACACCATCAGCGAGATCGCCGAAGCGAGCAAACAAGACTGGAACAACTGTTTGCATTGTTAAATGGGCAAATATTGATGTTGGGGCTAGTCGGAACGTGACTGACGTACCGCGGGGTTGTGTAATTGTTTACAAGATTACGTCTTTTTGGGATATCGGATTTGAGATTTTGATAAGCGCTTGAATTTCGGCTCTGGAAATTCTATTTTGAAAATGCGGTTGTGCGTTGGTGTTTTCGGATGTGTATTGTGGTTACGTGTATTAAACAATAAGATTACGTCTTTTCGGGATATCGGGTTTGATATTTTGATAAGCGCTTCAATTTTAGCTCTGGGAAATTCTATTTCGAAAATACGGTTGAACATTGGTGTACACTGTTATGTATATGCTTGTGGGTTTTGGTTGTATGCAAGTTAACAAGATAACGTCTGTTTAGGATATCGGATTTAAGGTTTTGATAAGCATTTGTATGTACTTTGTGCTTAGAATTATTTAGCCGATTTACCGATATTTAGGTATTTTCAACCTACTTAAACATTAAGAACGTATCATTATGTTTTTATATATTTTAAATACAAAAATGTACTGTAATTGAAATTACAATTTAATTACATTTCGTCCGATAAATGTCCATTTTATTTTTGTAAAGAATTGAGTCTGAGATATCAGAAAAAAACACAAAAAGAAACGAATTTTATTACATTTCAAAGGATAGGAGGTCGATGTCAAAGTTACTGAGGGCACTTCTAAAGTTAATCAATCTTGATCAACAAGACACCTTGAGAGCAGACTTCTATCATAGAGTTTTAAACTAACAAAGGATCGTGTCTGGCGAAATTTCTTTCTCTTATCTAAATGGGTTGACTTTAAATTTGCGGTTTAATGGCTGAATACACAAACACGTTAAAATTTAACCGGTTAGGTCAGTCGTGCTCAGTTGAAGTTCACTGCAGTTGCGACAAATTTAGAGTCGCTTTTCGAATGGATGCCGCAGTAATCTGTATCGCGAGGAAATCCGTGCATTTTCAAGGGAAATTTGGGGACTTTTTCGGGAATAGAGGAATGGTGACAGGACGCTCTATATACTAAGGCGAGAATCTATGACGGCCTGGCAATTGCAATTTTGTCGTAGACTCTTGAAAATTCCACGCTATTTGCGGTTACAGTAACGAGCTTTTCCTACGTTCTTGTCGACGATATTTTCAACAAGATCGCATATTTAATCATACATTGTTGTGTAGTGTCAAATTAGTTATAATTATACAGGATACCTTTTACACATAGCTCTACACTGATATTCACTACGTTGCGGGTGCCACGAACACACGCAAAGAAGAGTATATACACACCCAGGCTCATAATTAATAGAAATCTTTTTTTAATTTTAAATTTAGCTATAGGCGGGTTTGATTTTAAAACCAAGTCAGACCATGCAAATCGTTGTGCTGTCTTGTGTGTGTGTAGGACGCTTTAATTTACTAATTGGTTTTAATTGCGTTATGCGTTGCTGTATTCTGGTTCGAGGGTGTGGTAAGAGAAACATACTTATCCGAGGCGTTGCAAGTTAGTCCTGTAGAGTCTAGTCTTATCAGAGATAGATTAAAAATATCCATGTTTGTGCACATCTATACGTTTATTCTACTGTGGAAAATTTTACTCAAGATTATGCAAATCGTTGATACAAAAAAAAAATTCATAATCCGTATTAAATCACATCATATTAAATAATTATAAATCTACTTACATCAAACCAATTTACCCACTGACATACATAAACTAAATACACATATATACGATACACTAAATACTTATTTACATATTTCATCCCGATTTATTCCAACAGCAGCCAGATCAAGAGTAAAATTCGTTGACAAGTAATTTTACATGTCATTCAATGGAGATATTATTCACATTGATAAAGCGCCATTGTACGTGTGTTTGTGCCTTGACAGCGCCAATAAAGTAACCTATATTTATTGAAGCGGATAAAAAAGGGTAGAGTTATCGCAAAATACAGTTCAATAAATCATCCGTCAAATGTAGAAGTGAATTTTAAAAGTAAAGTGAAGCTTCTGTAAAGCCGTTTGGCTACAGCGAACTACTAGCGAGTAGCGAGTATATAGGTACAAGATAAGTAAAGAGAATATATCGTCACGAATAATTAATGGGATGTGTTATCCTTTTAAGATAGTGAGTGGCAGTCGTTACAAACCACGATTAGAAATTATTACAGTCGTGACTAAGTTATTAACAAGTAATAATGATGCGATGTAATACATTAAAGCGATTACTAAACGTTGTAACAATATAGTGCTAATAACAATTACCAGTCTTAAGATGGAGTAACGAATACATCTCTAAACATTTTATAACAGTTAAATACCTGTTAAAAAATTAACAAATGGAAATACTTTAACAGAATAGGATGGAATTAAATGTATGGACTACAAAGGAACTTTAAATTTCCTTACGCCCATATATTGCACTTTTTTTAATATGCAAACTTTATAGAAGAACAGTATTTTCTAGCCACAAAAGTATATTTGTAATAAATGTACTTTTCTTGAAAGTTTATTTGCGTAATACGACATTAAAATCGATGTTGAAATCACATTGTATTAAAATTCAAAAAATATTGTGTGTGCAAAACTAATTTGCTCGCGCGCGATGTAGCACGCGTATAAAGTGGTGCGAAATGTTATCTAAACATGATAGAAGGCTCTCTGTTAAGTGTTCTCGGGTTTTCGCGCGCGGTCCGCTGGAGCACCACTTTCACGGGATCCGGCCCGAGTGGCCACTGTTTGTTCCACTTATGTTTTATTTTCGCGTTAGCGTTGGATGGAACTATCCACTTGATAAATTGAGCTTGCATTTTTGCGTAATGCGATAACGTTCCGAAAATGGTCGAATAACGGACTTCGTTATAGAGTTTTCGTATATTGTCCCTGATACGTTTTTCCGATATGCTCTTAAAATATCCGTGCCATCCTATCTTGAGTGACTTCGAATCAGTCAAATTTAAAAGTTATGATGCTGATTTCATGGGTATGACGACTTTTGATATATTTTTTAACAAATAACATTTATTACAACCAAAAATGATTTAAAACAGCTGTTTAGTTTACTAATCCGTTCTCGACCAGCGTGATTGATTTTTCATGTATACTAAGTTCATTCTGAGAAAATATTCGAGTTCATTTTTGAAAAAATAATGATTTGATTATGACTTTGATATTAGTAATATTCCACCTGATGGTAAGTTATCACTGCCGCCCATATAAATCAGTAGCCGATTCCATAATTATAATAAAAACGTCTAACCTGAATTTGATTACAGATGTATACTGCTTCTGCGGCTTATTTTCAATTACTACACTATTACAAAAGAAAAATGGATAGGCGACGCTGCCGCAGTGGAATCGTAAATAAATCTCAAGAATCCGCTCTTAAAAATCTCATTGTGAAATTACTCCTTCGTCTGTTCAAATCCAGAATTAGCATTCCGCCAGAGTTTCGTTCGAAATTGGTGTTATCTGCCGGAGTTAATGGCTAGTTGAGACGCTAACTAAATTAGTAAGTGCAATCTCTTGATGCATTGTTGGACGCCCGATTGCTTTATTCTGAGATCCTTTGGAACTTTAATGAGCTTGGTTTTAATGAAATTCTACATAAATTCTGCAGTTAGACGCTCTTTGCTCCGGGATCGGGGACTTACTCGGAATTATCGAATTTATACTACCAGGACCAAGACCACGCTAATCTTCTAGGAAAGTGATTAATAATCCACCTTGTAGTAGAAAATCCAATAAATACACAACACTTTACAAATACCGTATTGAATTTAACATATTATATTGAATCTGTAAAATTCGATAACAAAAATGTCACATTTCTATAAAGTAAATGAATTACAACGGTAAGATAGTGCGACTGTACGATTAAAGGATGACAAAAATTATACACAAACACTACACATACGTACATAGTTGAATTCCTCACTTGACTAACTAAACTGAACCCGAGACTGAATGCACAGTAAACCATACCACGGTGGGTTGTGGAAATTTAAAACCTTTCTGAAACCATCAAAGGAAAGCCAGAAAGTGTATTGAATCGTCTCTTTTTTGTTACAAAGCTCCGTCCGTCGCAGCAGTCACGTCTTTTGATTTATTTCGGCTTTCGTTCACTTTACATGATCACTTTTGAAAGTTGTACAACAACTTTTTAGGCGATCAATCTTGCGTAGCTTTTGGTATTATTTGTTTTGCATAACAATTTGTGTTTTGTTCTCATGTACGAGGAAATTCTTAAGATTAACTGATTTCGTTGTCTCTTGAGATCTTATTGGTGAAGTCTTGCAACTTCTGAAAGATACATTGGAACTATATGTATAAGAAACGTAGAACCATATTAAATTTCTGTTGCAGGGATCTAGAACGTTTTTTGTTTGTTCCATAATTGGACTGAGAATGTCATAAAGCAGAATGAAATTCTTTGCGAATTTTGTTCGAAAAATGTTACGCAAAGACCAAAAGTTAGAAATTCAATTAGCGGTGCATTTTCGAATAGGAAATTGCAATTCTGCCAGGTTTAAGCGTACATTGAATTTTGAATGGAAACCATTCAAACTCTTACTAATTTTATTGCACCTCATTCCAACGTGATATATGTATATGTAACAATTGGATTATTTATAATAATTGTATGTAACTGGCCAAGTGCGACTTGAATCCGCAAACTCAGGGTTTCATGGTATAATATACGCTGTCTGTGGTACTACAACAACAAATAGTACGAAAAAATAACGGTTTCTTGTATAGGGACTACCTTTTGTTTCTGTTTTAATTTTAGCATTTATAGTTATAGCAGCTACTGAAATATATAATGAGTTAAAATGTCAACTGTCTGTCTATTACGGTTCCAGAGATAGAGCCCAGTGACATACGGGCAGACAGTAGAGGGTTAATCATAAACCAGTACTTTTCGGCATTTCGTACTATCTAACTATTGTGCCCTATAAGAAGGACAATTTCAATTTTCACAATGCATTTATTACTATGGTTGCTATAATAACAAATACTTATAAAAAATATTAAAGATCTTTTATTGTTTTTTCGTTCGGTTTCTAATTAAAAATATTTTAAAACCTGAAACACAAAAAACCTACTTTAAAATTTCGAAGTAATTAAAATAATAATATAACTAACTATAAGCTAAGTAAATATATTTATTTTTAAACACATTTTTTTCACACTTTGTGTGTAACGCCTTCTGTATTGAGCCATCTATCTGTTATCCTAGTACTACAAATAGATGCCGTTTACTATCTACAGCCAAACATTTGGTGATACAGAACTCTCCATGTGCGAGTTCTACTGGCATTTGGTCAATTTTTATATTATTGCAGTGTTACAGATGAAGATTAGAATACAGTAACATTATACGACTATTCGTAGACAGAATAGTTGAACCATATCCACTTTTACATTTCTAAGAATAGATATTCTATTCTGAATTTTCTCTCAATTTCTTTTGCTCATATACAAGTATCAAATAATCTCAAAGCTACAAAGAGCTTGCATCGGACTATAAGTCACACGTAGCCAAGAGCAGGACATATTTCTCTGTCAACGATTTCAAATAGTAACGTCATACTTCCTGTTTACCCTGTGTTGTTCCCGACACTCGATATTGGATTTTGTTATAACAAAAATATAAATAAAGGAGGAAAATCTTTAGCGGATTTCATTTACAAAATAAATTGGACGATTATGTGACTGAAGTAGTTATTGTCTAGTAATTTAAGCAGTGATAGCTCTTCACATTGTGTTTAAATCTGAAGTATGCATAATAGATTTTTCTTTATGCATACTAGAAATCAACTATTGCATGTTATAACGCTGTTATGAATTACTATAAGGACACCTATAAGCCGAAGAAACGTTCTCGGAAATGGAAGAAGTTGATCAATTCGCACTTGGCTATTGTGGTGGTCTAAAAACTTCTCATTGTAAGAGAAGACGAGTGTCCAGCAATGGGACAGTCATGGGTTGCTAAACTTAACGCTCTGGAAGTATTTAATTGAATCCAGAGCACCTCTGAAACACCAAAATTTTTGTAAATGAGCATTTTTAATTTAATACCTTTGTATACTGGATGTCTTACAAATGCCTAAACGAATAGATAAACTTGGAGAGTAAAACATAACTTGAATATGAATTTTAATATAAATCGTTAACATATTTCTGAGAAACAGATTATATTTAAGTCCGCTAGAACTTGTAGTAATATCTGTATAAATAATAATGGTTTTGATAAATCTCTTGATTTGTATAAATCATAGTAGAGGAGTATCGAATTATTGTGTAAATAAGTCAAGGATCTTTTTATAAGTCCATATTATAACCTAGTTTCAAAATCATATAAAAAATTAATGGTAGATTTTTATATTTTTATATATATTATTACCGTATGCTAGTCGGATCTCTCTCTACGCCATATAAACACATAGCAACACTTACTACTGCTGGCATACGAGACATCTGATCATTTAAATAATAATAGCGTATTGCATCGTTTTGTGAAGTATTTAAAATTATTCCCAAAGTCGTAATGATCTGTTATTTTAATTTTGTAAAACTGAATCTACACTAAAACTTAGTTATAGTTTATGACTTTTAATTTTTGCGCGGAAACACCAACCGCCAAGTTTTTTGGTTCATAACGACCACGTATGTAAATATTGTAACAATGCACAGATATATGATGGGTACAATTTTTAACTTTCAATTGAAGTAATGTCGATCAGAATAAAACAGCAAATAGCATAGATATTATAGATAACAGTATAAAGTTTTGACGAACTAAAACTAATTACTTTTAAAATTGTATTATAAAATGTACACTATTATGAAAAGAAATCGACATTTTTAGTTTAGTTCCCACAAAATCTGTCATAAGCATGTATTTTAGATATGGTGCGAAATATCGTATCACATCAGCCACAATTAGGAGCGTTCCGCAATTCGCTGGATCCCTTCAAAAAGCTATTTAGGGCAAAACAACATCTTTTGAACGCACTTTGAAAATGAGGAACAAAAGTAGCTGTTTACATTTGTCAAAAATAAATTTATTCACCCCCGTCGATTTCAATTTTATTGTACGAACTTTCCTTGTGTGTTTCGCTTGGTTTTTTATTCTTTTTCGAATGACCCTAAATAATTTTGAAGTAATAACGCAGTTACAGCTTAGTGATAGTTTCATATTGTCTCACTTGGTAGCCCTGATTTAAAGTTTTTTTTAGTTTTAGATAAGCACTGACTAACAAATCGACGAGGATTTCAAATGAAAACCACGCCTGGGCCTGGGAAAAAAAATACAATCTAGACGATCAGGTTGACTACACAAACGGCCCAGGACCTGAGCCTGGTTCAGGTCTGTGTCCAGTTGTCCCTGTAGTTCCGGGACCAGAATAGGGCTACGGTATCTCCTGCCTGTCGTAAGAGGCGACTAAAAGGGGACT
>DWRA01004657.1:0-10614 GCA_018250295.1 Spathilepia clonius
AAGGGTGTGGTAAGGGAGATAAACTTAACGAGGCATTCCACCTTAGTCCTCAGGGTTAGCAACGCATCTGTGGTCGACTTCAGTTGGGATACTAGTCTTATCGGAGTAGATCACAAAAGTCCATCGGCGGCAGTTTAATGTACCAAGAATATATTGTTTTATTGTTATTTATTTATCGTCACATCTATCATTACATCTTAATGTTCATCAGCTCTTGCCCTAAGGCAGACTCCTCTAGCTAGGTTTGTGGCACATATATTTACAATTTTAGAGGAATTATTTTTTATAATTTGTCTACGAATACATTTTGATCTGTGATCGGTTTCATGCAGAACCCTATATATGGAAACAGTTACAGAGGACCATACGACAGCGGACTGACAGCGATGCTGACAGCGGTCAGTCACGCCCAGATAGACTGCAAAATCGCTTGCTAATTGTATATTACATAAAGAAAAATGTAAAGGTTAATTTAAGGATGATTTATTAATTAATGATCACCTTATCAAAGTTATTCTACTGACCTTTGGTATAATTTATCAAACAAGTAGCGTCCACGTGTTTTTATATATATATGAAACTGGAAAAACTGGCCAATTAGTTATTTAATACAGTGATAACATAATAAACTTATCGGCAAGCCTTAAATTATTTTAACGTTTTGAAACCACATAAAAACAATGACGTTTAACCTCTGAAATGGAGAAATAAAAGCGGGCAAGTGCGAGTCGGACTCGCAGGCGAATGGTTCCGTAGCATTATCATTAAATAATAGCAGACAAAACAAAATATATTTATTGAAACATAAAACCTACGTTTGCAAAATTTACCATTACCCACAAAATTGTAAAAATAATAAATAAATTTGAACAGTTTAGCAACTACCAACATAAGGTTGTTTTCCATAGTGTTTGTATGAGTTACAAAGTTATGTTATTCGGTATTTTATAGATGATCCACACGTGTAGGTAAGGTGAATTTTTTTTTGAGTTTCAGTTACATGTTTGTGGAGCCCCCCTAAATTTAATATATGTATATTTTATTTTTACACATAATTCAGAAAGCTGTTTACAGAATACGCTTACCCACCAATTTTCAATTCTATAGTCTTAATAGTTTCCGAATATAAAATGTTCTGTGCAAAAGTTAATGTTTCTGGAACCATCAGTATCGACTGTGCATAGTACGCTAATCAGTGAGTGTTCGAAATTTATTAAATAGTCATTTGAATCAATAGATTTTTTATATAATAAAAGTAGAGGATAAGTAACAGAATTTCATTCTACTCTCTTAAGCTTAATTACAGCTGCTTGTGGATATCTTTAAGACATTTGAAATAAAACACAGGTACAACTACGAATTCTACATTGATATAACGCTGTATTCACTCGAAAGCTTCCTTTTACTCGGCAACAGTGAAACAAGCGTCTTATCCAGTTCAAACACTTAGCTCCTTGTTTTATGAATTCTAGATCCGCTTTTATTAACTGCAGCTGAACTTGTTCTGGCAGCAGATAGATGCAGATTATCTTGGAGCTCGTCGATGGCTAAGTTTTATGAGAACAGAGTTTCTTTTTAAAAAGAAACTGCAATATTTTAATCGTCGAAAGTATAAGTTGACTGTTAGGGGGCCCATTTTTAATAAGCCTTGAAATGCATCCGGGTGCTTTATTGGCTTAGCAGACTACTAGACACTAATGGAAGTTAATTGATTCTATATTTTTTGAGTAAAGTATATTTTTAATTCCAGTTTTTATTGCAAATTATCACAAATATCTTTAACCCAAAATCGCCAGTAGAATCAAGTGAAGATTGTGTAAAAAACCGTTTGACTTATCTTTCTTTTCTCGTGTTTTTTCGTTAGAATATAACAAAACTCAACAATATCAACTATTGTTTTTGAATAGGAATTCTACTCTAGGAAATGCTGTTCCTGAAATATAATCTTCAATATCCATGAGTAATTTTGTATGCAGCTATGCAGTATGAGAATCGCAGGGTGTCCGCAGTAGCCGCCGCGGAACGCAGGTAATTTTCCCTAGCGCTGGTCTGAGAGCGATTTGCCATTCACAAAGCACGTTGATTTGCCGGTTAAGCCTCCAACTGTGATATTCTCCGCTTCCATTCATATTTCTCTTTGAATGTATCTGGGAAAATTACGTGGCATACTTTTTGTAGTAATATTATTTCTCAATGTTCATATACTTCGTATTACGACCGACATTAAAGACATACTTATACTGAAGCGTTCCAACTTAGTCCTCAGGATTAACAACGCATGGTAGATCTCAGGTAGGGATCTAATCTTATCGGCGGTTGATTACAGATATTTATAGGTATCAGTGGTCACTTACCATCAGATGCGCTGCATACTCGTTTGCTGCTTCTGTAACATATAGAAAGAAACTTTTACCCAACCTAACCTTATTTAACTGACTTTAAAACAGTTCGCATTGCTAAAATTTACTCGCCTGGTCTAATGCCACTAAATTTTATTTAACTAGTCCTCTTGAGGAATTTGAAACTCCTAGTGTTTCTGCCTTTCTATGTAACCTTTGCATTAGAATGCATAATATGTACATAAATGGAAGTGGTGATGGTTGCAGCTAAATAACAGCGAGTTTCAACTCCCTGAGATTTAAGTTGAAAGGAAATGAAAAGCTGTGAAGGCCGTTAGCTGATAACGCAGTTATATTTACTGTTGCAACAGAAACTGCACTTCTAAAACGAAATCTACTATGCCAGACTTGTAAGAAGTAACGTAAAATGGTCTAATATCATTGAATTTAAAAAGAATCTTACAAAAATACCACGATATAATCGTTTGTCACTTATATAACAAATCTTTAATTCATCTTTGCATTTACTAGAAATAGAAATAGGAACCCGGAATAATGTAAAGGCAATATGTGTTCATTTGCCGTTCTCTATGCCTCGGCAAATCCTAAAATCCGCATGTTGCAGCAAATTACCCGTGCGATGTGGATTACGAGCGCGGACGTGCATACTGCAGCTTCGCCGCGTGGTTATTAACCACTAGCATTATGTCTGGAGCTCTGTCGGCGTTTTACACAGTTCAATCTTATATATTTTTGTTTGATACATTTTTGTTTGATTTGACATCAATATCTAAATAAGTGATACCTTAGTATCATAAATGTTGGCCTCATAGAGGGTTAAAACCTAGACATTTTCTGTATTCTAAAGTATTACGCTTACAGTTTTACCTGTAATTTAGAACTACACCTTCATACATAAGAGTTCTAAAAGATTTGTAAATTGTAGCGACCTAAATTGGGTCAGCACGGTGGTATTAGACCTCCACTCTACTTCTTCTGATAGGATACACTCACTCACAGCGACATATGATATGCTTAACCTTGCACATGTTTTAGTTGACGCAATTTTAAGTTTACACATATGTACAAGGCATTCTATTGTTATTCATCAGATCAAGTCTTTTGCCAGATTTTCGACATAAAGCCGTGATGTATACTATTTGAACAACAATAGGTATTCAAGTACTTTAACAAATATTTGACCTAGTTTCAAACACTTTGTTTAATATTTTATTGTAGAGTGATGACAATATAGCGTTCCGCTTTAATGGCGCGATGTTTTACACTTATTGAAATAGTTGTAACGCAAAATTTAATAGCAGAAAAGTAGTCAGTGTATCGCAATGTTAGAATAGCTCCCTTGGAGGATATTTGTGTCTCTTTTGAACAGCCCTTATTACCATATGACTCTTCAGGGACGCCTGACAATTCTTCTCCATTACTTGAAGGCAACTTTATATACAAGGATGCGGGTATGGAATACTACTGATGTAGTTATTTTCGTCGCAAGATAGACAGGGCCTTTACGTATTTTAGATATGGATGTTACACCAATTTATTTTTTCCATAACACTGTAGTATAAATAAGTGTGCATCCCACCTAATAGTAAAGGGCTATTTCTGACCAAATACGAATCTAAATAAGATTAGAATGTTACATGAGATTTATTACATTACAAATACATTACAAATGTGTTGTTCATGGGGATGAAGAATTCAGCCAAGGTAGTTTAGCCTGACAAAAGTATATGTTTCTAACTTTACCCGAACATAAGATGTTTTAAATCAATATTTGGAACATACAAGTACTTGCTATTTCACATACGATCAATGCAGAAATTAATTTGAAACCTCTATGATATTGGTTAAATGATTTTTTACTGTGATATTGGTTAAATGATTTTTTTTACAAACTTTGGTACTGATATTTATTACACATAGTACTCATCACCAGTGATTCTCAGAAGCCTTAAATATTTATTGTATTTAGAGTGCGTTGCAGTTTCGTAAACATATAATATTGATCAAACATACAAACTCAATGTGGGACTGAAATCAAATATAGGGACTTTATAAGCCAACGTTTAGGGCACGATGCCTCGCACGGATATTTTAGATGGTTTGCTTTATTTATGACTATTTTTATAATTTTCTAGATATTGAAAATATTTATATGTATATAAACTTAAATATTTTGTATATATCCAAAGCTGACATTCCTTTAAAATATATTATGTCTTGGTATCTATTGGCGATTAACGTATAAAAATATGTTTATTTAGTATGATATTGAAACAATAATTTAATAGTTTTTGTATAGATGAATTAGAAAAAGACCGCTGCAGCACGCTTAATCTTAAGATCTCTAACCTCTTGCGAAGGCTCTCAGTGTCCGCCGATCGTGTTTGAGCAAACGAGAAGCAAGAGGCAAGAGGCAAGAAGAAGAGGTCAAGAGCTTTAGCGCGGCAACGTTGAGTCGGTCATTAAGTCACAGTAATATTCTTGCTTTTTCGTATTTTTGTTCAAGCTCAACGGTCATAGCTCAATGAGTTTTAAAGTTAAAAAATACGACAAGTACTGGAAATTTAGCTATATTCTCATGTGCTCGCAGCAGCACGTAGTGTAAGAAAAGTGTTTTTAAGTTCCGGTTTTCGTTCATTCTTTATGTAGCTTATAGTGCATTAACTAACAAGCGAATTAGACAACTGTTTAGTCGCAATTTTTCTGCAGGCGCTGATATGGCGAAAAAATTGACTGATTTAATTTTTTTGAGTATTCAGTTCACCTGAATTCTGTTACTTATTCTAAGTAAATAGTATGTCGCTCTTGAGTCAGACATAGTATTGTACTCGCTTTGAGATTTGTAGTTGACCTGAATCAAAAATAATCCACCTCTTATTAACTTTCATCAAGAATTAAAATTTAGCAATAAGTATTACAAGCTCTAATTCGTTCCGACGTCTCTTGTCTAATTTACAAAGAACTTCAAAATTTCCGGCACAATATTGAAGTTGTGAGCTACTCGTACAAGCGGCCATTCATCGTTCCCAACAAACAGGTCGAGAGCCGCTTGCAGCGGTCAATAGCTGTTGCTAACGATGACTTTTTGTTAAAGATTTCGAATTTTCAATTCGATTGGAAATACATTTTTAAATTTTTTGTTTTATTCAAAAATAATTTAAATTTTATAAAATGTATTTGAAGTTAGAATAATTTATGTACAGCTCTCTTACGAGGCTCTTCAAAGACAGAACATTACAGCGCGCGATATGGTATTATAAGGAAGGTATGGGTTGTGGTAGTGTCACCGAAGTCGAACCTTGTTTTACCGCGTTTATATAGGTTGATAGATAAATACTGGAAAAAAATATTATAATAAATGTTGACATTTTCTTGTCGCGATACAATTGGCATAATTAATCTAATTCTGTCTTATAGCACTTAGGTTATAAATTAATCTTCAGTAATTTCGAGGCGTTGCCCGATTCATATTTATGATAAAAACAATTAAAACAAGATGAGTAGTGGCCAGGGACTAATATTGTGTTGCATTGAATATTATGATTACGTATAAGAAAACATGGCCAACATCGAAGCGATATGTTTAAGAGAAAACATGACCTAATTTCCCTCATAAATTTTACCCTGTGTACAGGGCGTATAGTGCCACAGCCTCTTAATATATTTATAACGTTATTGGCATATAAGTCTATTAATATCTGGAGTGCAGGGGAACTACTTGATTGGTCCGGGGGGACCCGGCACGTGTATAGGGGGACACTACTTTATAAATATAGAATAATAGTGGAAGCTATAGATGTGCTCTTGCATAAGAAAATATAACTTTGGTAACTAGAATTTTCACAAATACTAGTACAGTATGTAAATGTAAATTTATCATTTAGATAACAGCTTCACCAGAGATCGGACAATGGAGATATGGTGACTGCTGTGCCTCGCGGCTGGCCACATCTGTTTAGTGAGCAAGTATTCAAACCTGTAGATATGGATTCATTTATTTAATAAAGGTAATCTAGAAGTGGACCATCGATACATCTTTGTGTGGCTAACTCCGTCGTAGCGAACGTCGTATTCCGGTGTGTAGCTATAATACAAACGATTTAAGAATAAAATTACGTTACACAAATAAATAACATGTTTTCGTCTTAAACACTCCAATAAGATTACAGATACATTAACAATTCCGCGATAATATAAGTCTAAAATCATAAGATTACAGATTTCTCAAAGCCTAACGAATTCTCCGACACGTTATCAAAACAAAAATCAGCAGCAAACACACCTCAAACAGAATTGCTCTATCTTGGAAAGCAAAATAAATATAAGTGAGGCATTTACAAAAAAAAACATAAACATAAACAGGGCAAAGACGAACAAATTGAAAATGTTGTGAAAGTATTTGCCGAATTGCTGCGGACGAGCCAATTTCTTCCAACGAATTGATAAATCAAATTGCGAAACAAAAAGTTGTATGAAATGTGTCGCGGAATTATTGAGATTTGACAAATTACGACACACTGAATTTATACAAAGAAATAATGGCACTTGTGGTGAGAGCCGTACTAATGTCGCGATATAAATGTTATTTCGTTAACATAAGTTAAATATTGTAATATAGTTTTAGAGACCTGAAGCTGACCAAATACAAGAAAGACCGAAGAAAACCTGTATTGAACTCTAATTAGAACTTGAGCTGACACTGACAATGTGTTACCACTTTCTTGTGTCTAGTTACCGTCCGTCCAGAGGAACGCTGTGCGGGTTTAGTCTGGTAGTGTCCAACATACCCCTCGTACTCCCAAGCGAAAGTGCTTTAGAATAATTTATCTGCATTAAAAAATATAAGTACCTTACTGCTTACTACATATTTTAAACAAAATCATAGGTACATTTAACACTGTTGTTACAAGGAGGAGTGCGTGGCACTGATGACGTCGCTGTCAGAGAAATTTATCACCTTTAATAGTCAAATGAGTCGTATTAAGGTATATAGTTCTAAACGTATTAGGCGCTTTTGATGTCCCAAATTCAGCCTTATTACAAAACTGAATACTACACCGGTGGCTCTAGTTTCTCTTTCATGTGCATTCGACTATCTAGGCTAACGTGCGTTTTATTTTACACCGAACGAAAATACAATTGAAATGAAAATAAAACAACGCCGAAAACAAAATCAGCTTGCGTCGGATTGCAATAACCAAAACTAGGTAGGTTTTTGAACTATATTTTGCTTGGTATAGAAATAACAAGCGTGGCCACTCTGTAGTGACCACAGCATGTATATGAGTCATTTTACTCGATGTGAACAAAATATGAAAGAAAAAGGTACGGTATGTCTATCTTGCATATTCAATGAAACGGTAAATTATTTATATGTTCCAGTTCCTGAGAAGTAAATTTTAAAGAATTTTATATTTCATAAGGAGTATTAGGACACGTGTCCTATTTGAACTCTTTTTCGACCTGTGTCCGACGACGGCAAAAAACAGTTTAACATCAGGTGCACTATACTTCATAAAAAAGTTTTACGTTTTTCCCATATGAAAACAACTTATCAATCATATTGTACAAATAAATAGAATAATACAAATACGTTTGGTGAGACGGGAATCAAACGGGGGCGCGCACGTCGGGGTATTTGCGTGCTCCCTCGGAGGCGCGGCGTGGCTTATTTGATTTAGTGGAACGAATAAACACGCTGTGCTATTAAAGTGAAAAACTACGCTTTGATTCATGAACTGGGATAAAAAACTCGATTATACATCAATCTACTTTGTTTCGACATTTATACAGAAACATAGTAAGTAATAAATATGTCTAATATCTGGCAACATATTTTTTGATTTCGTTTGTATTGTGGAGAAAGAAGAATGTATTGTCAATAGACAAAGCTATGTAAAGAGAGATTTAAAAACTGACAAACTGACTGGATTGTTTGAAAATTCCGAATGAAAACTAATGATAATTTTAATAACATCATTTTTTTTTTAATTTTTAACATTCTTGTCTAAGTAGATCTTTAGGTGTCAAAATGACAGTGTAACGGCACACTGTTATTATAGTGGTGACCATGTGTTTTTTATTTTATTTGTATCGCTAATTTGTTTAATACACGCTTTAAAATAAACAAATACGGTTAAATAAAACAGAATAAAATGTATATATTTTTTTTATAATGCCATATGCATTTCATTTTACATTATATGAAACTGGCCAATAAAGTGTTTAACGTTGTAACATAAAGCCACAGCGGCACAGCTCACAAAACAGTGATGAAACTGCTCGTATGTGCTTGTGCCCGTCGATCTGTTATATGTTAGTTTTAACCTGAAGGTACTATTAAATGGGTGCTTTAGGACTTCTTAACTTGAAACTTTTAATCCGTATAAAAATAAAGGAAAACCCTATAAACGTAGTGTTGAACTCTCAATAATATTTGTTTTTCTATCTAATTTCTCATATTGTACTTTTATCATCAAACTATTATTTATCGGATGCAGCCGACCTGCATATGACTTATGATACGTACATCTTACTACGAGAACGCATCACTTTTATTCATACACTAACATCACAGAAAGTACTAACAGCTTTACTAAGTTTTAAATAATTACATCATCTTATTTCCGCAGTCTCCTCTGACGGTTATTCAAAATTTCTATAAAAGAAATTGTATACCGCAGCTAATATTTAGTGTCTATTTTTCATAATCAAACTTACCTGCTAAAAAATATTTAGTTGATGAGTCCAGTTTTTAACCGAAAGCTAAGGAAGGCTACGAATTATTCAATGTTAAGAATGAAATGTTTTTATGTAAAATTGCAATGAAAAAAGCTTTTTAAATTTATTAATCAAACCGCAACAATTCGAATAGTCCGTGATTTTCGAAATGGTGAAAAATACAGAGTCGGCACCAACAGTCCCCATTTTAAAACTATTTTCATTTCGAAGAATTCAATTATGAAGTAATACGAGTTTTCACAGATGATTTCTCCCGTCTCTGCAGGTTTTTATACCATTTAATTAACTTTTACGTTTCAGTTTAGGACTCCATTCCCTCTTGCACAAAATAGTAATTAATTTGCTTAAAGTTTGAAAATAGAAGTACGTTATACACGGAAAAGCTTTGTAGAAAATACATTAGACCTCTTCAGAGTGCCGGAAAATGTTATTTAAGTATTACATATTCATAATTTTGCCTTACTGGTGTAAGCTGATAATTTGGTTTGAAGTTGGATCGTCTCCCCTACCACATCAAAACCAAACCGAACCAGAATATAGCAGCGCTTAACACTTCTGTTAGAAGGCAGAAAAAGATGTGACGGTGGTACCTCCAGCGTTGAATCACATAGAGTTTTACCATCTTCAAATTATATAATATATTTACGTCTAGGTCAAAGGTCATAGAATCTTTGGTTTTTATGTGACGGTCTATACGGGCATCTAAAGTCTGGGCTAGCTTTTCCACCTATTTATTTTTGTTTTGAATCCCAAATATTTGTAAATATCCAAAAGCTCGACAAAGGAACTGCGTGCACAATAGTTCCCCAGCGGAATACGGCGCGCAAACAAATCCATTCGGTGGCCAGTTGCGCAGATACTTAGCGCGCTGTTTGTTCTGCCGCGCGCCTTTATAAACTTTCCTATAAGGTAGTTGTTTCAGTGGGAGCGAATAGCGTATTAGCACTTTTATGAATCCGAGAGCTTAGCTCTGTTATTTTCGTATTTCTAATGACACAATTAATTTTAAAATTAAGACATCCTTGTAAAGAGTAACTAATATATTTACACTCTATGTGTGTGTGTATGTATGGCATTTCGAAATGTAAATAAATGAAGACATTTACGTATTTTTTATTTACAAATATATATTTAATTCTATAATATAAGTATTTATTGGAGTATATATAATATTTATTATAATTACGCAATAGATGCTAATGCATTAAATTTGATATTTTAAAAATAACACAGAAATAGGCAAAACATAACAGCTAAGTTTCTGTCAGAATCTTCTCAATTGAAGTTATGTCGGAACCGGTAGTATATAAACTAAATATTGTAGCTGAAATTTTTCAGCTTCCGTGGGCCCCAAAACAAAGATTTAACACTCATAATAACATTGTTGTTTCTTAATAAAGTCCAGCCGGGTTATAATTTTTTTTCCATTATAAATGTCCGCTTCCGCTTTTTCTGCCGCTCCGCTCACCACAGACTGCACAAAATATTTACACAGGACGAAGATTACGTGGAA
>DWRA01004658.1:0-10614 GCA_018250295.1 Spathilepia clonius
CCAGCGCGGTGGACTATGGCCTAACCCCTCTCACTCTGGGAGGAGACCCGTGCCCAGCAGTGGGACAGTAATGGGTTGACGACAAAGTAATTTCCAAGTATAGGAAACTAAATCAATATATCCAGTTCGATTCAATATCCGCGATACGAACGACGAACAATTGAGATCCAATTAAATTTGATTCAAAGGAAAACAATTCAATAAGCGGCAAAGGGGAGAATATCGTTATTACCATTTGCTAGTGAAATGGATTCATTCGATTAAAAATATCATCCATCAGAAATAAAACTCTTAACATTTTGACACATCTTTATCTATACTTAAAAACTATATTGTACACTTCATTTGTGATAATCTTTAATGAATTGATCAGCGGTTATAGGCTACTGAAAAGTTAGATATCCATTTCTGTCATGAAGTAGCTTATGAAACCAGCTGAAGCCATTTACAATTACATTCTTTAAACTGATTATGTCCTTCCCGTGGAACAAGTGAGAAGTATTGTAATAAAAAAAGATTCAGCCATAAAAGACGTAACTATTTACTAAAAAATACTTAACAAGATTTATTACTCGACCTAAAGATGAGATAGGGAATACACAAAATATCTTAAGTCTAAATGAGATTAAAAAAGTACTTTCCATAGTAAATCTTACTTACTTTTCAAGGATATAAAAAGCCATACCTACGTAATATACAAGGCTATACTATATTGTATCAGCGTAGTAATATTCAGCCTGAAATTCAAGCTTTCAGTTTAAGCATAACGGAAGAGCGGAAGTGACGATCTGCATCCGCTTTTAATTTTCATACGATTTCCTCTTTAGTGGTTAAATTTGGGAACTTTCCACAGCAACTATTGGTGCATAATGAAACCTTTTGGTCTTTCTATTGTAAATTTGTGGTGGGACTCCCGCTACAGAAGTGATCTTATGTAACAGGACGTAATACCTGCAGTGTATTAATTTGATTATAGTAAGCGTGTATACAACCTCAGTAATTGTCTAGCAAACGTAACCATAGCTAGTCGTACTCTTAAACATTAAAACATATAAAATAAAAAAGAAAACGTAATGTTGTCCAAAGAAATCAGACAACTTGTATGGGAATAGGCATTTGCCTATCACAGTGAATACCTACTGCGCTGCCTATTGCGACCCGGGTTCAGTTTTCGAGATCAACACACGTTAACTTCCCCAAAAAACCACACGGATGGTAGTCATTAGTCTGATTAATGGGTCGACGCTGAGCATTATGCGCTAATCCGCAAAAAATCCGTATTGGTGTTGAAAAAATCCAACGTCCCCACAGCAGGACCCTCGTATTTTTCAGAGTTTTAAATTTAACGCCGCCGAGTTTCGATTTTCCACTTAATTTAGGAAAGCACTGAAAGTTGATGAAATATTTAACGGTTAGTGGAACCGGTGTACGAATAATTTCAACTTATGATGATACAGAAGTTTAGTTTAGGAATAGTAATGTTTCGAGTTTTATGATTTGATACGAGATTGTTACGATAATTTTGACTGTTAATTCTGTTTATTAGCAAAGTTAATGTAATTAACATTATAAGGCTTACATAATGAATTTAATTGGATAATACTCCGGCCACTTAATAGATCAATGTAGTGATGTTTACAGTGCAATCTACTGATTTTATCGATAGTTATCATTAATTCCAGTTTTTAGAGTTATGTGAGAAATAAAACCAATTACGCAACCTAATGGCCGGTAACTTCGATCTACCTATTCCCGGTTCGAGGGTAAGACATAATACCTATTGATTTTCTATCAGAAATTAAATACGTCTTGGTAAAACGGTGAAGAAAAACATGATAGAAAAACTTATAAGTATTCTAAGTATTGCTTTACAAAACAGCAATAATAAATAGATGCTGAAATAAATAAAATACACAAAACGAGAAGTAGCAATTTGAAGCGCTATAAATTTTAAAGAAAAGTTTCGGTGGTATTTCACCATTGCGAACAGCTGTGCCAAAACGTGAAGAAACTGTGAAACAGCTCTCAAATTTACTACCTTAAACTTTGAATGCTCGAACGTCGATACCGTCCGTGCAAATCCTATGAACTACAGATCAAAGCGCCTTAGTAGAATAGTAGAATAAGATATACTTCCTTTGAATAGGTATTTCTTGGAACTTGAAAACTAAAGAAAACGTTTTTTCATAAGCTTTATACTGGTAGCAAAATTGCTCAAGAGATAGTACAGCGAATGCAAAGTAAATAAAAACAATTTGACATTCATAATATAAAATTACGGCCCTACGTATTTTTAACGTCGCTCAGAGTTGTCTGATATAGAGCATTAAGTTCATCTCGTAACTATCAATGTCTCTGCTGACTCATATACAAAATTGAGTAACTAAACTCACATACTAAAATGACAAAAAAGTTATCGAGTCACATACAAAAACAAGTAAACTGGGTGTTAGTTATCCCTAACCCAAACTGAATATTTAAATTAGTCTTTTACATAGCTGGGAATTGAACCAGAAACGGTCAGCTTGAGTATGGTGACAATTGCATTCTACTCATGCTCGTAGATGATATAACCGAATTATCAGTAGGTAAGCCGTTAATGTGCCGAATTTGACACTTAAGGATTAGTAATTTTTACTGACATATTTACAAATATAAGTATTCATTTGTATTAACTTAAATCGTATACATTTCACTGCACCAGTCCCTGAATTAAATGTCGCTCCTAAATTAAGTGACGGTAGGTGCCTCAACGGGATCACATCGTCAACCCTCGAAATTACGTTGTCACCACGTCGTAGATAAACCTAAGCGAAACGTCGGGTCCATCACTGAATATTCACTCAGAGTCCACTAAATCATCCTCCGCTACCTCTTAAGATGTCATCCCTTAGCGCCGTGAGCCAGTACCATCCTCCGAAAATTAAATTGTGTTTCCGTGTTGTGTATTTCCCGGCTCATGCCCGTTAATAAATTGCGAACGCCGAGGTGCGGAGGAATTCACGTTGGAAAGTAACGCGTGAGCGCTAAATAGTTTTCTTTTTGTGGAACATTCTTTATAAACCTTAATAGTTAATTTTTTAACAATAATAACTTGAGATCGTAATACAAATCATCAAATGCAAATAAGTAACGAAATCAGTATGAGGAAAAGATTTATTTTGTATACCTTATTGCAGGTAAGTTTAGAATTACAAGAATAATCATTGGCAATATGACAATTTTATATTCTGCGTTTCTGAAAGTTTTACAACGCTCAATATTTTCGTATGACGAAAGTAGCAGCAGAAATTTGATAAATTTACCGAATAACTGTTGCGGAAGTACATGTATGGTATTGAATAATATATTAAAGAAACACGAAATCGTCACCTAAGAAGTTACGCACAAAAATACCAGTTTTTCTCAAACGTCAATATGTATTCCGACGGTATCATATTTCCGTACACCTTATCGAGTCACCTTTTATGTAAATTAATAAATATGTTAATAAGAAAATTCCAACCCAAATAATCCTTTCATACTGAGAAACGAAAACAGCTTATGAAAACTTACATCCCGCCCGATGTCGGCGTCCCTATCTATTCTATTTCGCTATTTATCCCATTTCGCGTGTCTCGTATCCAGAGTTTTTCGATGTTCTCCAAGTTTCAGTTAATGCTAAGGTGATAAAGTACACCCCCAAAGTTACGTAACTGAGTTAGAGTCGCGAGGGAAACATCTAATAAAATCCCAGTAATAAGACCGTCTGCCAACTTGATCCCGTTGCGTTAAGGGCAAGTTTCGTCATCTCGAATTTCGAATTGTCAACTGTGAATAACGGGACAAGAAATTTATTAAACGCACGCTCTAATAACGTAAGTTTTAGAAAAAACCTGGTACCTTAATGATGGGTATTCCATTACATAATTACGTGGGAGCATGTGCAAAAGCACGTTAAATCCATTAGCTTTGAATAAAATTGTTAATAGCGTCAGGCGTTGCTTTGTGGAAATACATTAATGACGGGATGGGCTTTACGACTGACAATGGCAAAGTTAATACGATCTATTAAAACTTTCATGAGTCTACCGTAGATACTATCGAATTACGCGAGAAGTTTGTTTCGGAGGAGCTGATACGATGGTATTGTGAAGAGGCTTGGTTTTATAACGCTAAAACCTCGTGTTATTACTCTGGTCAAGGCGTCTAGTTTGTCAATGCCTATGATGGAGATTTCTAATTTATAAAACCAATTTGACACGTAACTGTTTTCGCGGCAGTTAAGAACCACATACTTAGATAAAGATTAAAGATGACAACATTGATCACTCACTTACATAAACAAATTGAAAACAACATTAAACTAATTCACAATTGTTTTAAGAATAACTGATAACGTCATAAAATAATGACTGTGGGTTACCTGTTTACCACAATACAGCAAGCCATTATTGCTAACCGATTAACGATAATATCAATACACATACAAGTTTTTCAATTAATACATTGGCTGAGTATAACATGTTCCCCCGAATATAACTAATATGACAACGATGTTTCTAGAACAAATGTTATTAAAACAGAAATCAATTATCAAAATCAGTTTCACGTACATAATGGCTTTAAATTAATTCACCTACAAATCAAACGTATCAAATGCTGCTGACATATTATTGAATAATATATTTGGCGTCACAGCCATATCAAGTTCTGTAGCATCGCATTATAATTATATTAAATTCAAAGACATGTGAAATATATTACTTTAACGTGATAACGATATTATTTTCAATATACCTATAAAGATATTTACAAACAAACCAACAGTTTATGAATAATTTTAGTTAACAAGCTATGCAAGCATGTAATAAAATTAAATCACAAAACATAATTATGATGTGACGTGTTTGAGTTTATAATTAAAAAGGTAAAGATTTACAAATATACGACAAAAATCTGTTACCTATAAATAATACTTTCGGATATGACTGAAAAGTATAAATGTGAAACGTAATATATATAACAAACCAAACCAAATACAAATTTTAGCCATTTTTCCTATCTTAATCATTAACCCATTGCTGTCAAACCACTGGGCACGGATCTCATTACGATATCAGCATTACACGTCGTAATTTACTACGGTGATCAATTAACACACTTACACCATACCTTACCTTTGAGAACTTTGTAGAGAACTCATAGTCATATAGATACCACTGAATGTTTCTCTTCGCCATATTCAATATATATTAGTATTAAATATTTCAACATGTGTTCCGCCTGTTGCTTAGCGCGATTACTAACCCAATAATCGAAACACGAACAGTACACGCCTGCAATAAATAACCGAATCCGACCTTATAACTGGTCCTTAAATTAAAGAGGGTTGACACTTTGCAAAGTTTGTAAGGATAAATTATGACATGCCTACGAGTGGCACTCATTAATAATGTCATGTTTCAGCTTGTATTGCCGAAAGTTGCTTCTAAACAGCAAAGGGTATTTTATTAACAAATGCTTTTAACTTTGGAAATGATGCGTAATTTATTTATAAATTACCTATATAAATACGGTGTGTGTATTGAATGTATGTGTGTCAAATATATATATCGATTTCATGTGTCATGAATTCGATATATTTCCTTTGGACCGTAGGGAAAAAAACAATAAAGCAACTTAAGACTTACGTATTATTCAACATTTTATTTGGAACATTATGAGATAAGCTTGTGTTTTCTTCTTTTCTAAGCAATTATTATTTATTCAGGTTTGAAGTCCGCCTGATACAAAATAACTACAATTTGCGTTATCATCAAAAATTTAATTTTACACTCTTACCTTACCATATAGGCACGTCTTCATTGATCTGAAAAATAGTTTACATGCATTCATTGCATTTTTTAACAAAATCGTATCTACACTTTAATTTGAAATGTTCAGAGGCAGGCACTCTTACAAATCAACAAAATCTGGTTTGGCAAGAATTTCGATAAAAATATTTTTCCTCGTGAAATTGCTGGTTAAGATTTTATTATGAAACCAAAAATCCTAATAGAAAACATGATGAGGTACGGATTTTAAATTCTCCTGAAAAGATTGAAAAAGAAACCTCACCGCGTATGCTTTTAGACACTGGCTTAATGCCAGACCGCAGTTTTTATGTAATAAGCCATTTCAGCTTTATTATGAAAATGCATTAATTTCGTCTCATATCCTAGGATAATGCTTAAACGTAAACTATTTGTGAGTGCAACAAATGTTATATAAAATCCGTATGCAATTCAAATCTGTCTCAATAATACGGTAAGAACATAGTTCTTTAAATTTAACACGGAGAAAGAAATGTACGAGTTACTAGCAAATCGAGACCTTAAGAACTAAGTACAGATATAAATGCTGTTTTTTTATTACATTCTTAATATTTTTGCTTACATAAAGTATTTACTTTTTTATTTAAAAAAACTGACTTGATGATTTAAACGATTTTACAATTCATCTGAAAATATGTTGTCACTACCACGTAAACATATAATCCCAAATATACTAAAACTTTAATCACCCATATTATTGTCCCAACTGGATTCGGTTACAAACGAAGTTCTACCATTAAGGCTAAGATAGAACCTGTCAGGCACATTTCCGTCAAGAACACACCACGTCCATAAAACCATAATACGGCAGCACTTCACACTAGTTTTACAAAGGCAAAATATTACATGCAACTTTAGTACTATATCATTTACCGCAACCACAAAACAAACAAAGCCAACAATCATTGCCACTTAATCATCGAAGCCGCGAAGTTGCGTCGAACAAACTCCACGAAAGTCTAGATAACCTCTAGATTAGGTAAACAACCGAGTCCCAAGGCCGTTTAGTTTCAGCCTTCGGCACGTTAGACAATAGCATTTACTTGGAAATAATTACCCTTATTCACCAGTTCGAAATGGACTTCTAGACGATTGAATGGATTTAGCGAAAATAGATTCCGTGCGGATTAAATTTCTACGATAGGAATTTATCGATATTAGATTGCCTTTATTTAATGTTACTAGTTTCAAGTTATCTCGATTTAGTTCTAATAAATTTCAGTAAATACTTTTTATATTATTGAAATTACAAAGAAAACAAGCAACCAGCATACTTGATGTAATTTTTTTTGCCTACCCAGAATTTTCACTTGAAGTCTATTATAGATGCGTAATAATAAATAAGTTTGTTTTTTATTGATTATAAAAATCGTCTTGCTTGAAGACAATAACGGGCGTCTCCATCTAGAGATATAGAATCATAACTATCTAGGTAATTATGTGCTTTATTTTGATGTGTGTGATCTAGAAGAGGCACACGAGCCATACTAAGTTAGGCCTCAGTAATAGCGATGCTGCTGTGGCATACTTCAATACAATACCTTGTTTAATACAAGTAACTTCAAGCGAGAAGTACCCATTAACCATCAGGTAAATATTCTAATGCTATTTCAATATTATAAAAAAAAAACGAAAGCTTACCGTCAAATCCTTTCAATAATAACCCTTTCTTGGCAGTCGAGTAAAATATACATATATACAGCTTCCAAACATATACATACATCGACAGTATGAAATTTTGAAAGTCATTCAGTATTCGTGTGAGATAAACAAAATAACTGTTGTATGAAAAGGCCGCTCAACTTACATAAAAACCCTAACAGACTTAGATAACAAATACTCTGTTGTTCTTTATACTTTTAAAGAAATAGAGTTATTATTATTGAATTCCGTTCAAAGGCATTCTCATCTGGTATTCAGTGCACATGTGGCCTAATAAAATAAAACTTCTCGTGTTTTACCGATCAATAGAAAAAACATGAATTTAATCATGTTTTGTATGCGGAAAAGCGAGAAAATTGCCAATAATTTGGCCGCAGCCTACGTAAAGTTCGAATGCGACGAGCGTCTAACACAGATATAAAACAATAAACCCGTCATCCATCCAATTTAACGTGATGTATTCCTATCGTTTACGATAGGGCGACACGACCGATCTGTGAGCGCTTCAGGCTTTATAGCAAACATTTATTTATTCTGTAAAACGATAAGGGATACGTAGTTCACCTATTCCAAACTGTTACTAGAACACATGTTCAAGTATCACCAAATTCAAGAAGAATGAAAACTGACTCTGAATAATATTAACAATGATAGTCTAAAACACACAAGCCGAAAAATATTATTAGGTATCATTTAATAAGTAAAGACATAAGCAGTTAGTAACCGAGGTTTACATTCTAAGCACGCAACTGAAAACTTTCCATCAAAAAATATTATTAATGAGTAATTGAAATAAAAGAAAATCTTTTTATATACCCACATAATGTTATATTAGGACGCCACTGAAACTTTAATACTGCGTAAGTAAGATAAACCTCATTTCCGTAAATTGTACCTCAAAGTATGAATCGTAAAAACGTAACAATAACTCCCGTACATTATTATCGTAACTCACTCGAAACTAACGTCTGTATGAGACAGTATGAGTGTAAAATTTGGCTACCGTTTTTTGCTCAAAGAATTATCAATGAATAGAAATGACTTCTACAAGTTTTATTGCGGGCACTGTGAGTTATAAAGAAAAACTAGCAGGTTGATAAATGTGAAAAAGGGAGACAGACTTTAAGACGCACTACTACTAATATAAATGGTTCAATTTGGAGCATAATAGTAAGAAACAGATGCTGAAAGCAGTGAAGAAACACAGAGATTACAAAACCTGAGAGATGTTTTAGAAATTTAGACTAAATAAACATTTTGTGTTACCGTATCCTGTATAGTATCAGCAATAAAGACACATAATAATAAGAATACCGACGGCACAAGTTACTAACCAAACGATTTGTATCACGCTGCCGTGTCATTTCTATTCGACACTACGTTCTACGTTTTACGGCTCCTTCGGTCCGCCGCTGCTTCGTTTTTATTTTATCACCAGACGATAAACCCTTATCATTTCGACCACACGCCCCTCGCACGATTTTAATGTATGCTTGCACCAGTCCATTATAATAAAACCATGTTGATATAATCATAACACTGGGACAATGTAATGTATTTTTATGTAAGTGAACGTTATAAATTGTAATTTTTATGTATTAGAATGGATACGGGGATGGACCAATTTGAAGAATTTTCTTCCTTTCTAAATAATCATATGAAATACAAACCAACGGAAATGTATATTTAAATCGAACTCTTTCTTCGCACGAGTTTTAGGACGATTTATTTCTGCTTAATGCAATTTGTGAATACGAATATGGTGAAATATCTGTATCGTCCTCGGAGGGTCTCGCTTCTTATCCTAGAATGGAAATATATTTTGAATAATAATTCACCTACCTTATCAGGCACTGTTGTAAAATCTCCACAGTTCGTTACGAAACAAGCCATAAAGGATCAATCCACGACCTCCTTGACAATCGTTATCAATAGTTACACAACATGACAATATTATACTGTTTCAATACAGTACAAAATTGTCATGTTATTTCAAAAATTCTACTACAATCCCCTCCTAAGTAACATTATATGATTTTGTTCATTGTCAATGCTGCAATATAAAACCTGACGTGTATCGTGTCACCTTCGTTCAATCTCAGTCTCTTCGTCCAGGTTCGTAAAAATTTAATAAGCGTCGAATACGTTAGGATAAATTCAAACCACAGATATATTTTGGATAAAATTTAAATTGCAATTTTCATTTTTTATTTCTCAAAATAATTCAATTAAATAAATAGTTCTTAAATATTGTAGTTGTATTCTAAAGCAATGTTCGACAGCGGGCGACGCGTCCTGTAACGCTTACTGTATTTACGTAGTTGTAGACGTGTTGATATGCGGTCGTACATTCTAACCAACACGTTTTATAATATCATAACTATTATAACGTCCCAGATATTTTGTTGTACTGTTTATCAAATCATATACACCCCATATATGATAGCGACGTCCCATTATCACACAAATGTTTATTAGATTGCATAAATTTGATCACGTTCAAATATAATGTAAGTGCAACAAGATGCAGTTCAAACATCGTAGTCGTTCCCTACATTAACATAACACTAGACGGCGTACCTTAACGTGCAGCGCGTTAAACTGGCGGCGCAGGTCGTGTATGTGCGCAGCGGTGGTGGGCGCGGCGCCTTATTACCATCACCGTGCACGGTACGCGGATATACATTCTAACCAACTTGGTACATGTAACCCCGCCCTATTTAACTTATATACCATTTTTTGTTCAACTTCAACGTGTTTATTAATATGTCGTCTTGTAAATTTAAAACAAAATTACTAAGTTTAGATATATTTTGATTACATTATAATTATAACATCGGATCAATTCGGCTAACGGTTACATTTGGATAACATCATAACTAATATAACTTCAGATCACTTTGGATAATAAAGCAAAATGTTGATAATAATATAATCCTAGAATCTTTTTTCTTGAACCGTCTCAGATATTTAGTTGTACTGTTTATCAAATCATATTACACCATAGGGATGTGCATGCGCAGCATTACAAAGACGTTCAATTGGACCTACTTATGCAAACAGGAACCAATCCACATACATACCAAAATCATTGAAA
>DWRA01004659.1:0-10613 GCA_018250295.1 Spathilepia clonius
ATTGGCTGATGTGTACAATACTGACTTCTTACAACTATGTCCCTTACTTATATTATGTCGGCACAGTTACAACAGAATAAGGTACAAGGGTTCTACCACCTTACAATATGATACACATAAATGAACATTATATTCTTCTACGATGTATTGTTTTATATATATTTAATCCACTAAAACCCAATAAGTTACGCTGACCATCACTCTAAAAAGTCGCTTGATATTTGAGCACTGTTATAAACCTGTCCAAATGCAATCAAATATACAACAACGCGCTGATGTCGAATGCAAATACAAACTAACATGAATAAAGTAAGAGATGACATTCGATAGGATACATAAGTTATATAATATCCGTGTCGGTATTCATACGGCACAAAGTTACACGTTTTGAGTTCATGTAATAGAAATTCATATTAATTTCCTGTGTCAGTCCGCCAGCAAACCAGTTGGTCGCAGTCAATGCGGCGCGCTGCGGTCAGCTGTGCCGACATGTTCCAAACACTGCAATGGACAAGCCTGTATAAACTCACGCGCTAATTTTACCTCAACCACGGAATTTCTATTCGCACTTTGAAATGGACATTGGTGGCACGGAAATAGAACGATGTGTCAAACTTTGGCAAACAATAAAAATAACTTACTGCATCCCATTTTGTTGAATGGGCGTAGCTTAAAGTAAAACTGACTACGGAAACGTTGTTATACAACAGCCGTGACTTTTATTACATCGACCGTTACAAAAATGTTGGTTGTTGTTGTTGTAAGGGAATTTCCGATGTAAACATCGTAAAAACAGAACAGAACTCCACTGTAAAAACAAAAATGACAAATTCGCGCGTATATTATTTTTAAAACGCGTACAACGCTTCACTCCCGGAGTTCCAATTTTCGGCGGATTGTTTTTAATCAATTTAATGTTGATGACTAAAACAAGCCAACATAATGTCGGATTTTCAATTATATTGCTACGCAATGTCTACCATATTGTGATGTTATATAATACATGTAATGAGAAAATTAAGTAGTGCATGTTTTTACTCTTTAAAATGACATAAAACAATAATAACGAGTATAAAATAATAAAATACATTTTAGTATAAAGAATACGATAAAGTTTCATTTGATGAGGCGTTGTAAGTTACTAAATTTATTTATTGATTAACATTTGTTTGGCATCTTAGCAATCAGTATTCGTACAAAACATTCAATATACCATGATTAATTTAAAACTTGTCTAGGAGCTTAGGAAAGGTTTTCCCGAAATTAGGAGCTTAGGAAATGTTTTCCCGAAATTATTTACAATAACCGACTGATGTTATCTCTTTTTTCTGACATCTGTATCTACCTCCATATATAACAGGGGTTTTACTTGAAGCTGATCACAGATGCGTTGCAACTCCTGTAGATTAAATACTTAAGAATAGATCATAGTACGATTGACCAGACCTTAAAACAGTAACAATTCCGAGATATATATAACCTAACTTATCATAATACCTAATAACACAATTTGTACAGTTTATTAAATGTTTTTTTCACAGGACAAACATCGACAATCGCTCCTTCAATCTTTCATGATCTGATAGCTAAGCGGGCACGTAAACTAACAAACAAGTATTATCTGTGGGGAAGTTTGCGCTCACCTTCATCCTTCACGTTCTGATCTCTACAACAATAAAGTAACGCTAAATCCAAGGATTATACTTTTCTGGCATCGAGAATTTTAAATGCTTGTAAATAAAATGCTCAAAGAGAACAATATTTTAAGGGGTCGGAATTTTTGAACGGGAATTTGGTGCTTATTTACTTAAGTGTTTTTGGTTGAATAAATATCTCACGTTACCAAATAGTAAGTGTGCACATAGAACTCGCCTGCGCTGTTTCCATATATTGCATTACATAATGTGTTGTAGGAGATATAACGTCGTCGCCTCAGTAAATAAATAGAAAACCACGAACCTTGGCATCCAAGTTTTGCAGACGAGAATCGTATCACGTATGATACTCACGGCGCTGTCACTTATCCCATTAAAGTAGGCATAACCTAGTCCTTTTAAATAATCACTTTGCACTTCACATACACACGCGGTTGCACGGCTAGTGCACGTGGAAATTAGAAACGAGCACATGTACGTTTATTTAAACTCGTCTAGCGCAAAACAACGACTGGCCGTAAAAAACTTTAAGAAAAATACTGGAGTTTTAGCTCTACCCACTTATAAGTTAACAAAGACCGAAGAAGTACAATGCGTATATTTAGTCAACCATAACAATTTTTTCACAATGTCCCATACATAACACATTTTTAAATGGGTATTAAAATTATTATAATTGTAGCTACAGCTTCTTTTGGGTAGGTGAATATTTTTTTATTAGTTACTGAAACCTTCTAACTTTACATCAAACCGTTTTAACTTTAACGCTTTAAGTAATTAATAAAGTAATATATTTGTAGGAAAACTACAGAACTCCTATTAAGACGTTAGTTACTCTGTTTACTCTCAAACCGCAAATTCAAAGTCGACAGAGTACACTGGCTAATTAGAGAGAATGAAGAAATACAAGCGGCAAATAACAGTTATTTAAACAAAAAAGATCATAAAATTTGTACTAAGATTCAGTTCTTTGTTTTTTAAATGATATAACATAATAGTTAAGTCTAGATGAGCGTTTCTAAACCATCTGTCCGTGGACTAGTGATGGTCTGTTGCTTTCTACCGGTCTTTTCATTACTTCTAAACTTACTATGCAAAAGTGAACATTTTATCTAATTCTAGTACTGATACACATACATATTATTTTTTTATGAAATCATTTTTAATTGATAAAGTAATTTGTGGCGCTAAAAATATTAGTTAATATTTGTAGCATGGCGGTGCAATAATATAATTATTTATAGATTTGTGCCAAAATTCTACTACATAATACAACTGCGGTCATTTTGCTGTCCGTTTGGTTCCATGCCAGGTCAAATTCTATTGAAATTAAATTGATGTTGGCAAAATTATCTAAATTCATAGTTCGAATTTATTGTTATTAGGCGCAAATTAAGGTACTATAATTTATTAAAAAATGGCGTGACTTAAAAAAGTATATTATTTCTCATCGATGGTTCACTATGGATTAGCATATTTTTTCCAATTTTTTTAATGATTACACTAATTACTGTCAATATTTCCCAAAATAAAGAATCAGTTAACAAACAAAAAGAAAACTAATGCATTTTAATATATTCCTTGCCTATTTACACATGTATCAATAAATAGACAAAAACCTTGTATAAATTAATAAGATAATATGAACAACAATATTTTTATAATTAAGTTATTAAGATATCATACATGCGGAGAACTCGATTAAGGACCATTTAATTTATCGTTTTCATGCCATTTTCAATTTTATAAATTTCTCCTGAAGCACACCTGCTGGAATATCAAATGCAAGATACTCAATATTAATTCGAAAACATGACCAATACCATGGCGCGTGCATTCTACTGTCTGTAAAACTATATCTATTCATAGATACAGTTCAGTGTGCAATAGGGTGTTGTGTTGCAGAATGTAGAACCATCTGATTTTACGACTTATAGACATGTTCGCACAAACATGCCAATATGAGTGCATACGAGTATATACCTACATATTATAACAGGTTTTGGATTTCACCATAAATCCAAGTGAATGCATCTGCCTTCACGGACAGTATTATATACGCTATTTTCACCTGTTTGTTTGAGTTTATACTGCTACCTACGTATACTTTTGTTTTTCGTGTATGTTTGGATATAATTTTTTTTTAATTTCATGTTTCCAAACCGCTAGACAGGTTTCTTTTATTACCTCTCGTTGTGATAACTCAAGACTATTTAGATGTCGTTAAAAAATAAACATGATAGGTTTGAGATGGCATTGTGTAAAATAAAAAAATCCGAACATTTATTTAGAGTATCTAAGCAAATGCATCATCATAAGAATTTGAATGAGATATTACTGTCTTTTTCTGCTGGCAGTTTTTTTAGATTTATAACTGACAAATTAATATGAAGATTGTAGTACTAATATTGATGATATTAATGATGTTTTTTAAATTATCATAAAGAATAGCCTCTTTGTAGCATTAGATATTTTGCACATCGTTCAAGAACAGAAAAAAACCGTAAAGCCTAAGTTTTCTCGTTTGATTCACTAAAAGTCTTAATTATATGAGAGCAGTATTTAAATTTTGAACTTTAACTTGAACACCATTCAAAGCAGTGTGTACGGAATGTGCATATAAAGCCCATATTTTTCATATTCTAATCAACTGATTCAACGTACAGTAGAGAATAGTATGACCCATTGTAAACGATGAAGGCATCGGCTTTACGAGCGATGGAATCGGATTGATCCTCTCGGCACCTACGTGAATGCTATTACTATGATGTTTGTGGGTATATTACATGAATAAAGTATTGCTAAAAGACTAGCGCTAAAGCTAACTTTAACAATAGTTTTATTAGTTACTTCTATATAGAAGCAGCCAACGAGTTCAGATAGAACGCAAATAATCTAAAATTAAGTCACTGAACTTTATTTACTAATATATATGTCGGAGGAAGCTATGAATCGGGTTCATTGTTATTTTCATGTATAACGTACGTATGTTTGATTAAATTTAAATTACTTTTAAAATTCTTAATTTAAGTTTATTTCATTTCTTACACATTTCTTTAGCTTAAAAATCCTTACTAATACCATAAAAGTTATTAAATTGATTCATTGATTTTTGCGAGCGACGGATCGAGTTGCATCATTGAAAAGGAGTATGTTCGGTGGTTAAACTAATATGACTGATGGTGTCTTGAACTCGCTGCTGGGTCTTAGTCGTCCAATTTCCTTTCGAATTATTGTAAAATTGTTAAATCCAAATTAAAATGGTGTGATCATTGTGTTTTGTGCCTGTACCTTACCCTGATGACGCCCACTAGGTCCGTAACCACTAATGACGATGTCGTTAGGAATGATGTTTCCCCAACATATATATGTATCAGTAAATCTATATGTAATAAAAGTCCTGCTTAAAGTCGGTCTAGTCGACTAAATTAGGTCACCTTATGTCTAGTTTGTGTTTTCATATGTTTTACTTTCATTTTTTAAATCAAAAATAACCACAATTTTGCTATTTTTCAAATGACAAAACAACGTATTCCCCGTTGAAACTATTCATTTTTTCATAGAGATATATTTAAAAATACGAATACTCTGTGTATATAACAACAAGATATATTTTAACTTATAAACGGTATTACCACAAGATTAATCTTATTATGTTGTACAAATAAATGATATTAGATAATCAGACGATTAAGTAACAAATGTCGAAGACCTTAAAATTTAAATTTGAATACATTCAAGTGAATCTCATACGGATAGTCTGGATAGGTAATCCCTATTAGCCGGCACTCTATAGCGCAATACTGCAATAGGATCGCCTGTTGTGGACTGTAGAGTCATCGAAGTTTACGAGCAATGGAACTGGACGAGACCTCTTTGGACTTAAGTATACTCGTAGGTATACATAGTTCTTTTTTAATACGTCAATTTTTTTAGTACCTTTTGGCTGATGAAAATAATTTTTAAATATACTTCAGTGACATGGAGCGATATCGTATTTCTTTGCATATACTTATATAAGTATTTATATACACGAAAAAATTTTAAACGATTTTGGTAAATGTAGAATATCTACTTAAGAATACTTATATTTTGAGGTAATAATTATGTGTCTTAGCACATTTTTTTCCACTGATGAATTAAATTTTACAATCGTCAATTACGCTTGTAAGTATCAAAAGCATAAAATACATAGGTCTGATCGGAACAATTATAAAATCCACGATAACAAAATCACTATTATAATTTAATCACATTTAGGTATATTATCCGCAGGATCATTTAAAATCTTCCAAAAATTCTGCTTAAATGCTTTAAACGTAAGATAATCAGATTACTTGTAGAGCAAGACAATAAAACTGATACAAGGTTTAACAACAATTAATCAAAATTAACGTCAGAAACGTTTTGTCCCCAGACGATATATTAATTAGGTCAAAACAGCGAGCTTGTAACCGAAGCAGGCCGTCTTCCGCGGCACATTGTAACGTAATATCACCGGTTAATGAAACTACCTCGGGGAACAGGCTAATACCTATAACCGTGAAACAGTCGAATCAAGTTTCCATCGTGACCCACCTTACCGCGTTTATAACTAACCCCTTCCTTGTTTTGCCAGTAAATCCGCCTTTCAGCGGAATAATAAATATACCTCATGAAACTTTGATGGATTAGGAATACGATTATAATAAATACAAATAGAGATAAAACTACAAAGTTCTATAAATACGTAAAATAAAGTAAATAGTATTACGATAATTATATTTTAAAACGTCGTATAGTGTTCGGTATCACTCACGTTAAACAAGCGTCCTTCCCCCTTTTTTATATGATGGAGTAGCAAACGAGCATGCTGTCCACCTGATGGTAAGTGGCAACTGCCGCCCATGGACATCTGTAATCCACTCCAGATAAGACTAGAATTCCAACTGAAGTCAAACACAGATGCGTTGCTACCCCTGAGGACTAAGTTGGAATGCCTCGTTAAGTTTATCTCCCTTGCCACACCCTTCAAACTAGAAGACAGCAGCGCTTAACACTGGTATTATTACGCAGAAATAAGTGTGGCGGAGGTGCCGCCGGAGTCGAACTATAGAGGGTTCTACCACCTTTACAATTTGTATAAGTATTTCACGTATGTATAGTGCGTTCCTACCAAACGTGCTTAATAAATGAGTTACGTGTATCGGTCGCGAACAGTGAGAATATTATAACATTACAGCAACTGCGTTATGCAAAGCGAAGGGACTCGTAACGTGCCGGACTGGATTGTCGTAATCCGCCAAATTAGCGCGACGGCTCCGGGCCTTATCTAACTTTATTCAAAAACTACATTTTCATTTTGTAGGATTTATCTCAGAAGATTACATCTGTGTATTATTCGGATCTACAGTATTTTTTATTTTGTAACCACTAAAGTATATTAAAAAACGAAAAACAAGTAGAGCTATAAAAGTAAAATTAAAAATGTCCAGATGGGCATTGTGTTGGACCACAAAACAGTGAAAGTAGTTAATTAATTATCACCAATCCCATTTCCCACACTACACAGTAGGTACTCGACGTGTCCGCTATTGAAGCTTGTGATTGAAACAAAATGGCCACGATCTATCTCTGTCCACATCCAAGTCCGGCTCCTTGACGGGTACAAATGATTTCCTAATTCGGTTATGCCTCCGAGTGTGGTACTGACACGTGATATTCTTAAAATTCTCCTGCTCGAATGCAACGAAATGTTAAATTATTTTCGTCCGCTCCTCGTAGCGGGAACATGTGTGCTTGTCAAACTGAGTATGATGGATGTATCAGTGGATAAAATACCGTATCGACTCACAGTCGAACCCTACATTTAGTATAAACTCAAATTCTAAAATAGCCCGTATTCCTACAAACTTAAGGACGAAAAACGAATGCTGGTTCATGGAAATGTAGGCTTTGTTTAGGAGGGGCTTATAAATACATTAGATAAGTTTCCCCCAGCTGAAATTAAAATGTACCGAGAGGATGAAAATGGTTCCATAATCGAAGATAGATGACAGTTGTAGCTTCACGGTTAAGCTATATATTATCTGTATTTTATCGTCCAACAATTACAGAACTGATCGTAATATCAACCAGAAAAAGTTCAATTATTTGATCATAAATAAAAATAATGACCAATTTAATTGGTAACCGTATTTAAGTGCCCGAAATTGGATCAAATTGAGACGAAATGAGCGGAATTCTTTATTCAACGTCGTTCATTATTTTTTGTTCTCTAACAAGATAAAGGCCTAAAATGATTCCCAATTCACTTTCGACGTTTGTAATTATATTTTTGTTCCCTGCCTTTGAATTTTCTGGAGTGTTTTTGAATGTTTTTTAACTTTTTTCTGAAGACAAAAATGGTTGATCGTATTTTTCGTGGTAACCTGAAAACGAAACAATATTAATTTTTATTCTAAAGCGATACCGACTTTTGCGTCGTTAGTAAAGGATTATTATAAAAACATGATCTACATTTCTGGAACGTTTGAATTTATTTTATGTAAATAAATATGAATACAAATCAGTTACTAAGGGACTTACTTTAGTGTCCTACTGTCTAGCGAATTTCTTCTCAAAGGTTTATTCTCAAGGGTTTTTAAAGTTTGATTTGATATAAACATAATATGTTATGCTTATTAAAGACTGAAGATAAAAATGTCTGAACAGTTCCTATCGATGCTAATTAGTTACCTCACCAGTCAAAATATAATAAAGTCTAATATAAATCGTTTTGTATTTATTCAGATGGTTATTTGGATTTTTTATAAAGAGTTAAAAGTAACCTAAATAAATAAATATAACTGAAGTAATTTTTTGTAATATAAAAAGAATAGCTTTTTACTAAATTCATATAAAAGTAAATACGATTCTAATAACAAAGAAATAAATAATTACATATGTTTGTCTGTCTGTTTGTTTGTTTGAGGTAATCTCCTATACAGGTTTCTTTAAAGCCAATGAAGGTATGAAATTTGTAAAATTACATTTGTCAAGTTTTTTTAAACGCGGGTAACACCGCGGGTTTTAGCTAGTACGTAATATACTTTAGGTAATAATTAGGCTTTTAAATGTGTTTAAAAACAAAAATGTTCATTGCTTACAAATGTTAAAAAAGAATTTAAACTGTCCTTTCTTCTAGGAGCATTTTCTCCAACAAGATTGTGTCGCAATGTAGATAAGACTTGGAGATGTAGTGCGGCTGTAATTAGAATCAAATTTGTCGGATTACGACAATCCGGCCCGGCGTCCGTCAATTCGATTAACGTAGTAATTTTGTAAAATGTTAAATTTTTGTAAATTGTAGTGGATAAAAATGTAGGTATTGTGTTGTAATGAATGGATGTAATATTGCGAAATATTAATTTATTGCAATTAGTAATTTCTCTAAAATTACTCCATCCACATATTAATCCATCCAATAATAAATCTAGATATGAATCCATCGAATTATGACAAATCGGACCAGCTTCCGCCAATGAATTTTGTTAAAAATGGTGTCTCGGTTTTTATAATAGATTTCATTTTGTAAAATATTAATTAATTACAAACATTTTTTTCTCTATTTTTGTACGGGATTTATTTGTAAATTATGTTATAGTGTGTAAAATATTTTATGAGATTACACGCTTGGCGTCATAGCCCAAGTTATACTTAGTCGTCGTTGTGAACTTATTATTGTCCTGGGCACGGGTGGAAACTCAGAGTGAGAGGGGTTAGGTCAGAGTCTATCACGCTGACCGAGTGAGAATTGGTATACTTTGAACACCTTTGAAAGCTTTTTAAGGAATTCTCAGGCTTGTAGATTTCTCGCGGTATTTTCCTTCAGCGTTATAGCGAGACATAATTAATTTATGATACTACATAACTTAAAAAACAGAATGCGTGCTTGAGGTACCTGTGATTCGAACCTCAGACCTTCAGACTGAAAAGCCGAATTTTAACAATTCGGTTACTTGCCAATGTTTCATTTTACACGCCGATCTTTACAGTCGGCTTTTCTATTATTATGTAAAAGTCCTGTCAAAATCGGTTCCCTATTTTCAAAATGAACATATACCGTCGTCGTCGCTATGTTCAATTCCTGTAACTTACACAATTCGCACAATTTTAAATATCTCACCTTAACACTTAACTGGCTAGAGCTATCTGTGTCGTTGAAGATCTTCTTTGCAATCACTTCCAAGAGCTTCCCTCGTTCAGTTGAGCTCAACTTCGCGATGCCACCAATGAACTTCTCCATTTATACACATAAAACATATTTTTATTATAGTGCAAGCAATGAGGAATAAATAAATAAATGTTATGAATAAATATAAATTCAACAAGATTGAAATCAATTACACCTATCAACTTTCGAAATGAATTTCTACAGACTTTAAAAAGACGGAGGGTTAATACGACCCTTATTTATATTTATGGAGTACTTTTGATGATCTTTTTATCTAAAAGGGTATAATCCCGGACCTAAATAAATATGGCCGGGGTCTAATGACAGGATCAAGAGCCTTTTTATATCATAGTTTTCCATTATTGCTTTTAAAGCTTCCTTTTACTTTTGATATTATAAAGAGTATCTTTACAGCATCTCGTATTAAAATGCTTTACTCAAATGGTCACTAATTTGTGCATTTAATACGTTTTATACTACTGTGTTCTGATTTGAATGTGGTTATGCAGAGTTATTTAGTTGAGGTTTTTCAGAATCATCGGAACATCGCATCCATGATCGACCTCAGGTATGGCACCAATTCTATTTGGGTAAAGATGTTCCGGCGAAGTACCACCGTCACATTTATTTCTAGTGGAATTAGCCCTGTATATTTGCATGCTATGCAGTTAAATAAGAAAACGTTAAATAATTGAACACCTTGTTGTAACACCTTATTTGCAAATAAACTGATTTGATTTGATTTGAAGAGTGTGAATACCAGC
>DWRA01004660.1:0-10612 GCA_018250295.1 Spathilepia clonius
CCCTTACCACACCCTTCAAACAAGAAGACACCAGCGCTTAACACTGCTGTTATTAGGCAGAAATAAGTGCGGCGGTGGTGCCGCCGGAGTCGAACTAAACGACAAATCTCCGTACCTGCTCTGAATCTACGTGTTTATGTACCCGTCTTCGTGTCAGTATCCAAAGCACCCAAGATCAAATCGCGACCAACAGACAACTAAAATCAATGAACGAACGATCCAGTAATAAACGTCATAAAACAATTGCCACCATGTTTTGAACTCGTCTCCACATATCCGTTATCAACACATTTCGTATTCCGTTCAGGAAGCGCGGAGCTGTGGGAATATCGGCTTACACGTTGAACGGTGATAAAAATCATTTAGGACGGTGACACACAACGATTCAAGTCGTGGAGATGATATTAAACTAAATTTGTTATTTTAAGCGAATGTTTTTTTGTTCGGAATTTTATGCCTAATATTATGCAAAGTTTTTGGACAATGTTTTTCAATACACTTACTGATCTTTTGAATGGACTTGAAGAATGAAATGTTAAGTGTACGGCCATAGTATGTTTTTACCCCTGAGGACTATGTTAGAATGCTCGGATCTGTATTTCTTACACTTCAAATTAGAATACAGCAGCATTGTCACTGTTGTTATTAGGCAAAAATAAGTTTAGAGATGGTGGTGCCTGAGTCGAACCATTAAAGAGTTTCAAAATCCATCTTCAAAAATCATTAATAACCGTAAATTTCAAGCACAACTAGAAATTCATTTAATCGTCAAAGACAACTCGTACCAACCAAATATTTCGACGTTGATTCAAGTTATAGGTGGTAGAACACTTTGGGCTGTAACTCCCGCGGCACCACAACCACATTTATTTCTGCCTAGTAGTATTAAGCGCTGCTATCTTCCGGTATGAGGGGTGTGGTAAGGTTGACATGGTTATCCTAAACATTCCGAATCAGTCTTCAAGGGTAGCAAAGCATGTGTGATCAACCCCAGATAAAATCTTATCTGGGGTAGACTAAAAATGTCCATGGGCGGCGGTTGTCACTTACCATCAGGTGGACTGCATGTTTGCTACTTCCATATTATAAAATATATATTAAACATTAATTTTAAAATCGCTTTACGTATGCCACCACAACCGAGTTGTGACAAACGCGATTAAAATCAGCAAATGTGCTGTCACCCTAACGGGTCATGATTTACACATCCTCAAATTGTCACTAAAGACTGACCAGCACTGGAATTACCTAGTTAGCCTTAATCCGACTGGTTTTGGCATGATTAGAAATATCCACATTGTCCACGCGATAATCTGCAGATTAATCGACATAAATTAACATATGCTATATATAATCTGTTATGTCTTCGACCGACGACAAAATTTGACATTTTCCATTAATGATATTAGGACTATAAAAATATGCGTTTTTATTACAAGATTATTATCGAAATATTTGCAAATTTGAGCTGAAATTTGGACTTAAGTAAGTTCGATGGCCATGCAATAATATGATTATTGAGCTGATTTGATGGACCCGGATGCTAGCTACATCAACGCGTTAATTAATAAAGATAATGTGCTAGCCGTGTCTAGGCTTATTGGATTCATCTCGATAAGTACCATTAACTCCGGTGCATAAATAAAAGCTTGTATTTTATTAAAAAATGGCAAGTAGATGTTTGGATGACGCAGACGTATTTTCATAATTAGGTACATTTATATACTAAGAGAGACCCCGGTTTCACTTGCGTTTAAAAAATGTAACCAATATTTTATATCCTTTAACATTCATATGGCGCGCGCTGTCATTTCAATGGGTTTATTTTGTATGTGAAACACCAAATCATTTTTTAAAAGAAAAGTGTTACTTCTTATAACATCAGCTATCTTCCAGTGAAAGTCTTATGAAAATCTCAGAGATCCAGCCATTGCAGAGATTAACTCAAAAAACAGACGCGCAATTTTTTTAATTGTTTTTACATTGTGTCGTATCTAATTCATACCCATTGAGTAAAAAGAAGTACCAGTTTTGATACCAGAAGCAGACAGTTAAAATATATTATTATTATTTTTTATTTTTTTTTTTATTTTTTGGAGTAGCAAACGAGCATGTAGTCCACCTGATAGTAAGTATCTGCCGCCCATGGACATTTGTAATCCACCCCAGATAAGACTAGAATCCTACCTGAGGCCGACCACAGACGCGTTGCTACCCCTGAGGACTAAGTTGGAATGCCTCGAATGAGAATATCTCCTTTACCACACCCTTTAAACCAGAAGACAACAGCACTTAACACTGCTGTTATTAGGCAGAAATAGGTGAGGCGGTGGTGCCGCCGGAGTCGAACCTCAATAGGTTCTACCACCTTTAAATTTTATTTATTTGTATCGTTATATACATCAATGGTGTACGTACAAAAACATATTGAATTAGTAACATTAAATTAATATATTATGTATACGGAATCATTAAGGTATATTTATCAAAACTTGAAATAAAGACATACATAAAGTCTCATACAAGCTACATGAGGATTAGGTATTTAATACTTGTATATTGGAGTGATAGTAATTTCACCGTAGTACCACTACAGGCTTCTTTAAAGGTAAAAAAAACCTCTATGTAAAATCTTTACAATCGATGTAGCACCTGACTGATTCATACAAAAGCGTCGGCCAACGGCATAGAAAGACGATCTTGTAGTTAACAATGGACTTTTGAATCAGTGTCTTCGGTAATTTTATGCTTCAGTCGTTCACCATTTGTATTTGAGCATTTTAGATTCCGATGTTTTTGTTATTTTGCAAATATTTTGTATAAAAGATTCTTTGCGTCCAAAGGTACCAGTGGCAAAATTATTTCTGCCTGATAACTGCAGTGTTAAGTGCTGCTGTGTTTCACTTTGAAGGGAGACATTAATCTGAGGTGTTCCAATACAAATTAGTCGCAATACATCTCGGCCCGATTCTCTTAGCTGGGGTTATCAGCCACTTACTAACAGGTGGAATGCATTTTCGCTTGCTACGTAACTTACCATCGGGCGGACTGCAAGCCCGTTTACCTACTTGTCTTAAAAATACTCAGGGAAACCTATTCCGACAAATACAAATACATACGTCTTACCCTCCAACTCACATATACTGCTACTACCCCAGTCATAAGGGTGGTGAGCAAGGAAATTCGGGTCTCAAGGATACCCTCTTTGCCCGGGCATATTCTCAGGTGGTGAATACCCCCCCGATCCATAATATTTCCTCATAATATTATAATGTTATTTAAAACATAATATAATGAAAATACATTAAAGATATCTACCATTCCCACTGTTTAGTGGGTGGTTGAACCTATTCCGAGGTGTAGAAAACGCAATTTATGAACATAAGGTTCAAGCACCAAAACACGGTGGCTCATCTTTTTGTGTAACATCATCTTGGGCAGCATCTGTCTTGGAATTCGCGAATGATCTTCGCAACACGTGCGCAGCTGTCGGCAACATTTGGTACGTGCCAAGAAAAAATCTACCTGACAAAAAGTCTTCGCATTAAAATCTTAGTTTTTGTATCCCTGAGCATAAGGAGACGTAGGTGCTTTGTGACGTTTAACAATTGTTTGACGAGTATCATCCCCATCTTGTGTTAGAATAGGTATGACATTCAAAATTTTTTAATATCTATTATTTTCGATTCACGTATTTTTTTCATTTTTTTCTTTAATGATAAAGTTTTTAATACTGTATCTATCTTTCTTTATCTACATTACTTTATCTACATTTCATGTTTAGGAGAATTTATATATAAAATGTCAGAATTTTTTATTGACGAATCGAATAATTGTTACTTTTTGGATTTTATTTTATTTAATCGTCTTTGCGAAAGTGTCGAATGACTTTTCGTCTCCAAATACATATTATATATCAGTCTATGTATATTATAACGTAATATGATATAGATAATATGTGGACTATGGCCTAACCCCTCTGTCTGAGAGGAAACCCGTGCCCAGCAGTAGGATAGTAATGGATTTACGACGAATAAATAAGACAAATAGGAGTGTGCTGTACACGGACCCACTCAATGCAAAACACATAAATACAGTCATGTGTATGTATAATTACATATTATTTATAGACTAAGAATTTCCCATTGGTTCTTTCCAAGAACTTGTTCATAATTATGTACATATTTATATTTATTATCATCTTCATTTATAGAAATCAACATTGCAATACGTGTATAATTGTGTAATTGTTATTTAGAGATAAAGAAAAAAAACACTAAAAAAATATTCGGAATTTTTCGTCGGTTTTACGGATAAACTTTGGAACGGCGGATACGATTTTGACGACAGTTTGTAGAAAGCGATTTGAACTTACGTTTTGCCAAGAAAGGTTTTAGCTACCTTTTTATATAGAAAATCCTACATAAAGACTAATGCAGTTTAAATCTAGATAGACATCTAGTTAGTCCATCCTCATAAAAGAGTTCTATCCAGTATAATGAAACAATAAAAGTATTTTATGTTAATTGCAAAAATAATTTCACATTTGCACAGTTATTAATATCTAGAAAGCATTAATTTATAACACACATTTAACTGCTAATTTAAAGGCGTAAATTGCCTCGGCATATGTGTGTTAATTTAGTAGAAAGTGCATGAGAAAATATATTTACTGAACGAAGCACTTGCCTGTAACTGAAATACATTTCTAGTACGATGGAAGTAGCAAATGAGCGTGCAGTCCACCAGTCCAGGTAAGTGACAACCGTCGCCTAAGGACATTTGTAATCCACCCCAGATAATATATAGATTGATTATTAATAATGATCAGATGAAGGAAAAAATATATAGATTGATTATTAATAATGTGCCTAAACAGAAATTGTCATATCTTTGATATTGACCTTCGGTAAGCAAAATACACAGTAACAACTCACTCTACAAGAGGACTACGAGCTCATTTGCTGCAACAATCTTATAAAAAAGCCCAAGTAAATCTTCAAGATGACGTATTTGTGGTCAGTCTTGGATAGGACTAAAGTACGTAGAATATTAACGAGTAGCAGAAACATACATAATTATATACACAGGGTGTCCCGAAACTCAATGCGGGTACAGGTTTATGGGATATGCTGTACCAGTGCTAAAAAATAATAAAAAATCTACGTCGCTTGCTGTAATAACAATAAGAATATTTGTGAAAATGTCAAAAATCAGCACCGTAGACCACTTCAAGTACTGTGTTCATAAAGCTATAAATATTGGAGCTATTTTGAATGCTTCATTTTTAGTAGCTATGCTATCGTTCTTACTCTAATAAATTAATATTTTCAGTTAAATAAAAAAAGAAAAATTTACCCATTTTTTTTATTCTCCACTTTGATACTTTATTTATAAAAGCATACTGTAGTACCTAGGCAAGTCATTTAATCAAGATATATACTTATAATCAGGTGGGATTGTAAGGTGTCTTATCTTTAATCTTTTAAGTAACTAATTAATCGTAAATTTATTAATAAACACTAGTTATACTGATGATATCATATGTACTATTGTATACACAATACAATAGGATAATTACAACAGCTTATGGCTTGATAAAGATTCTGGTATTAAGATATAACGATACAACTTGATATAGTACATGGAAGTGTTTCTATGCAAATATTTAGCAAGGATTTAAAATTATAATAGATCTAGACTTGACCTTTACATTATTTAATAGAGGTACAAGCTCCTACTGACCTAATGTTAAGCTTATGTTCGTTATTAATTAAGTTTTAGAAGGTGGTACAACCTTTTGTGATTCGATTCCAGTAGCACCACCGCCACACCTATTTCTGCCTAATAGCATAGTATTGAGCGCTGCTGTATTCCGGTTTGAATGGTGTGGTAAGGGAGACTTATTGTCCGAGGCATTACAACTTAGGGATAGAAACGCATCTGTGATTGACCTTAGTTAGGACTATAATATTATATGGGGTTGATCATAGATGTCATAGATATGTAAGCGGGGCAGGGTTTACTTACCATCAGATGGATTGCATGCACTGCATCATACATCGTGTGCTATTTCATTACAATAAAAAAACAGTATATTCGAAGTCATGCCTGCCAAAGATCGAAATTTGGCAACATCTGTTGGCGAAATTGACGAAAATAGTGCCTTTTTTAAATTAAAAGGAGCCTCTAGAAGGTCTACCTATGCTTTAAAGTCTTAAAGACCTTCGAAATACCTAACTTTGAAGCAGAACCGCTGTCTCCAACGCTTGAATACCAAAAAATATGCTGTATTAAAAATTAAAGTGCCAAAGAAGCTGAGACATCATTCAATTTTATTTATTTGTATAGAATACCTATATCTAACTTAATAACATAGTCCTTTGCTTCTATTCCGTTTCTTTTTGAAGCAAAGTTTAAGTGAGATAACTAGTTCAGTGTTAAAATAGCCTTAATATAAGTGTAATTTAACTGTTTTTTATGTTCCACTACGAGGGGCCCGAACGGCCTACAACTTTATTTCCATATGTTGTGTATATTGTACTATAATGTTATTATTCTAATGAAATTACTGTAATTGAGTGTAATAATGAATATAATATTCTTGTGACCGCAATATAACAATACGCCGTTAAGATAATATGAACTTATTTTGACTGTAACTAGCGAAATATTTTGAATGGGAATATAAGGAAAAACTTCAAAAAAATTAGTCGTTTAATTTGGACATTATTGTTTAGGCGTAATTAACGCCATGGTACTTTTTATGGCGTGGCAACGAGTGTTTTAAGCACTTTATTAAGTGGCGACTGTATTCGCATACAAATTAGATTAATTGCTTAACTGGAGATCACAGATTTGTCGCTACCTCTGCAAGTTTACTGTTATTAATAAGCACTCAATCTAATTTATTGCTTTCCAAAGATCGAAAATTTCGCAAAAATTGAAAATTTTCGACCTTTGATAGACAAAAATTTGACAGACTGTATGACAAATTTATAGATAATTATGTGGCTTAGACAATCTTTCAAATCAATAAAATTCTATTTTAAGACTGAAATATCTGCAGAAATAAGTGCAACACAGCAGCGTACAACTACAAAAAATTGCACCTTAATATTTTTTAATTTTCTTTATCTCGTTTTACAATTACAATAATTTATCCTTAACATATCGATGTCAGGTGAAAAATATATAAACTTATTCATGCATTGATATTTTATGCTGATTTACCATGGTCGATTCACTGACCAAATGCACGAAAGTAGTACAGCTAATACATCTGCCTTCCTACCTGGCCGTCTTCAAAGCATATGTCTGCTCAAGAAAAAATCACATAACGATACAAAAGTTTCTCGAAAACCGTGTGAAAAACATCTGCTCTCGTATCCAAGTTATGCCGTCTGTCAATGTAAAACGAACTCAGTACATTGTTTTTAAGGTCGACTTTTTAGTAACATTTTGCTAAGGTTGTGTTTTGACAATGTCTTCGGGTATCATCGGGCGCACTCGTCAATCTTCGGGCGCGTGCGGGATTGGATGGTAATTTCGCCTCAGGGAATTCGCTTATTCGGACCGTGTTCAAGTCGAATTTATTTTAAGCGTGTGTTTAGTACACGATTATTGTCATTCGCTTTGAATGCAAATCGTAATTTAAGGACAAACATTCATTGACTTTCCGTTGATCTTTTTTAAAGTACTTGGGAATTAAGGTAATTTAGGGCAAGTAACTGTTTAACATTTCACATTGAAATGTGTTTTTTGCTCGTAACTAAATAAATGTTTTACAACTCAAAATGAAACAGTTAAGAATTAATAAGTGCATTAACAGATTCAGGAAATTAGTAAGAGTAGTAGGTACAGCTAAAGGCTAAATTAAGTGCGGCACATGAGGCGTTCTAATTTAGTTTCCAAAGGAGTTTACTAAATTTAGGTAGTAATATTAGTGGGGTTAAAATATACCCTCATCTACTGTTAGACATTATGTGGGATGATAGCTGGCTTACACATGAGGCGACCATCTAAGTCCTCAAGAGTAGCAACGCATCTGTAATCAGCTTATTCTATATGGAATTGACTACAGAAGTCTGTAGGCGGCAGTGACTACTCACCATCAGCTGAAGTACATTTACTGTTACTATGTTATAGAAACAATATTATAAAGAATAACACGATTAACGTTAATTATTTTGAAAAGATTAATGCCATCAGGAACTACGCTTTACGAATCGTTAAAGATATATTATGGATACTCAATTTAAAATTCATAAACTTGATTGATTAGCTTCTTAGATAATATTGTCACCAAGTAAGTAGCGATGTTTAGAATTTAGATACATATATAATCTGTAAAAGAAGTTGTAAAAAGTGCCTCCTCGTGTATTTCAAAGATTACTTACGATTAACATTTTTTTCTTATAAAAATATTTAAGTATCTAAACATGTTTTAAGTAAAGCTTTTTATTTATGGTTTTGATTACGATTTTTTGCATCGTTCATTCATCAAACACAAAAATGATGAATATGGACACAAATAATGATACAGTAAACGCAGATTATAAAATAGAAATTTAAAACTTAGATTTTAAATATCTTATGTCCATTATTTACTATTTCATAAAAAAAAATCAACATTCGGAGTAAAGAAGAAAAAATGAAATATGTTCTTCATAATTTTGTGCCTATTTTTTTTATATGATGGAGTAGCAAAAGAGCATGCAGTCCACCTGATGGTAAGTGGCAACTGCCGCCCATGGACATTTGTGATCCACCCCAGATAAGACCAGAATCCCAACTGAAGTCGCTACCCCTGAGGACTAAGATGGAATGCCTCGTTAAGTTTATCTCCCTTACCACAAAATTTTGATCCCTATATTTTCATTCTCTTTGAAATAGTTGTTTCTATACGTACTTTTTCATCAAATCTGGACTAAAAAAAAGAAAATAGAAAAATATACGTATTTATGACTGTCATAAACACATATTTTTAACTTCGTTACTTACGATGAAAATAAAACACGAATCATGAAATTTAATCATGCCACAAATACTCCACTTATTTTCCTTGAAGCTATCACGATCGTAAAAAAACGCCCGATGGACGCACTCAAGGTGTTTAATTTTTTTCGGCAAACATTCTCAAGGTCTGTCTTCGTGCATCTGCCACATCTCGGAAGAATATTTTTAACAGCACATCTGCATAATAAATAGCAAAAAGTTGACCTACAAAATTTAAAAAATCAACCCACTTTTTGGTTCAAAACTTAAGTAGAACAACCCTAGTCGCAACAAAACTTCGCTGTGAATTAGACTTTAGGGTTTTGTAATAAGAGCTTAAGGTTCGACATAATTAACTGGTGTCGTAAAAAGGTGCCAATTTCCGTTCGGATGTTGTATATCCGTTCTTTAAAATCGGCAGTCAGTGATTAGTGTCGCATGTGCTTTGTTTTTTGCCATTTTTTAACATATTTCGTTATTCTTTGCGAGCATAATTTATCAAGCCGAGACAGGCAGCTGATCCTAAGTATGCCTGATCGTTTGCAGGTTGCGCCCGAATGTGAATCTGTTTTAAAATGATTGCAAAAACTAATAAAGCTGTCATTGATATTGTTCTGTCAGTCTAATTAGTCATCAGTGAACTTCGTATAAAGAAAAACTTGCTTCCAACGCTAGTCTGTGAAGCTTGAGTCATATTGCCTGCTACAGCCCGTGTCTGACACTTTCATTGTCTGTAGATACAATTTTAAGAACGTAGAGTTCACTTATGTGATGGACTTAGCAACAAGTACTCCGCCACATTTTAATAGTCACTGCCGTCCGTGGATACTTATCACCAAGCTCAAATCCAGCCAAAATCCAAGCTAAGATTGATACTTCATTTATAACCGGTCCAAGAGACTAAGAACGTGTAACTTATTGTACTGTTACGCGGGATTCTAACTTAGCTCTCAGCTAACACATCATTCGAAGACTTTAGGTAGGATTCTAGTCTTATCTGCGGTAAATTACAAATGTCCATGGGCAGTTACCACTTACCACCAGGTGGACTACATGCTCGTTTGTTACTCCGTCATAAAAAAACAACAAGCTAACACGTAATACAAGCAACTAAAAGGTATATTTGAAAAGCTATAATTTTGCGACAGGAATACCCATTTTTCGATTGGTACAAAAGTGCGTTACTTTTCTGTTTCATATGTAGTTATGATCTACTAAAACTACCGTTCATTTAACTCTTAATCCACTGGTGATAAGAATCTCGACCTCAGATACATACTGTTAGAACACAATTAATATTTAATTATACTTGTATTTACTGTTGATATAAAAACAAGCATCTACTAAAGCCACAGGAAAAGGAAACAAAACGTAATCTATATGAAGTTCTCACGGTAAACAATATTATATCTAGAGGATACAAAATGGAGGCAATTTAATCACGCTTAATGCAAAAGAACCGATGGAACAGTTACGAAAACACCTTCTGAACTTAGACAGTTCTAGGAAATTAGTGAAGGGCATTTAAACGTGGTAGGGACCCTTTGTAGTTCGACTCCGGTGGCACCACCGCCACACTTATTTCTGCCTAATAACAGCAGTGTTAAGCGCTGCT
>DWRA01004661.1:0-10610 GCA_018250295.1 Spathilepia clonius
GCGGCAGCAGGCACTTAACTTCAAATGGACTGCATGCTCGTTTGTTACTCCATCATATAAAAAAAAAATTTTTGAACACTTTTTTTTCATTTCGAGGAATAATGATTCAAAATTTGTTTTAATTAGTCTGTGTAGACTTTTTTTTATAATATAGTAAATGAGCATACTGTCTACCTAACGGCAAGTGGCCGCTATCGTCCATGGACATCTGTAATAAACCCTATATAGGATAAAAGTCCCACTTGAGGTCAGCCATAGATGCGTTGGTACCCCAAAGGACTAAATTGGGACGCCTCGGAAAAGTATGTCTCCTTTACGATATTTTTTTCCATCCAACCAGCACAGTAGCGCTTAACATTGCTGGTTATATATCAGGTGGAGCTGTGGCCGTGGTACCACTCGCTTACCATCAATGGTGGCGTGGTGGCGTGCCACTTTCCTTCCTCCTGTATGTAATATGTGTTTTAAAATGACACCACGAATTTAAAAAAATGTTATAAACGTTGTAACTCGTGACTTGTAAATTACAAATATGCAATAAAAACGTAACAATCTTTCATAGAATAGTTGTATAATATTGTCATAAGAAATTTAACTGTTCATTTGAACTCAATATTGTTCTTGTATTTAAAGTAGTTCTTTATTCTATTCTCTTCATGACCAAGTAAATACGGAGGGTTTAAGACAAACAAAATGCAAGCTTTAGACAATTGTTTACGTGGAGTTAGACAAAACGTTATTGTCGAAAAATGTTTATTGTATTCTGTTTTTGTTCTTGTGCTCGCGAATTTTACTCTCTTTTTGTTCTATGTTCTTATAGGATGATTTTCGTTGTTTCTCTAAACGACATCGTTATTATTTGAGAGGCAATGTTGTTATTGTCAGCCCATTATTGACTCACTGGGTATTGGTCGCCTCTCACAATGATAATGTTTAAGACCATAGTCCACTACACTTGCCAAGTGCGAATTTGTGGACTTCAATCACACATTTAATTTTTTTTTATATAACTCTCATGCGTGTACGTTTCCTCACGATGTTTTATTTCACCGTTATAGCATGTGATAGTTCATTTTTAGGGTTCTGTAGCCAAACGGCGAAAATCGGAACCCTTATAGATTCGTCATGTCTGTCTGTCCATCCATCTTTCTGTATGTCACAGACACTTTATTCGGAAACTATTAAGATTACAGACTTGAAACTTGGTAAGTAATTGTATTCTGTAAACCGTTTTCCGAGTTATGTACAAAAATGAAAAATATATTAAATTTAGGGGGGGCTTCCCATACATGCAACTGAAACTCAAAAAAAACATTTCATCTTACTAACACGTGTGGGGTCCCTATACATTTTTTCTCAAAGTCGTTTGTTTGAGAGATAAATTCTTTCAAAGCGGTAAAATGTGTGTCCTCCCATCCTGTAACTTTTAAAACTAAGAGAGTGAAACTCTGCATAAAACATATGTTGTAGATGTTACGGAAAACTTTCAACGAAAATTGGTTCAAACAAGATACGGTTGTCAGTTTTTGAGATATAGCACTTTTTCAAAAACCGAATAACATAACTTTGTAACTCATACAAACATTAAGAAAAACAAACTTATGCTGGTAGTTGGAAAACTGTTTAACTTTATTTATTATTTTTAATGCTAATGCTACGGACCCCTTCGCTTGCGAGTCCGACTCGCACTTGGTCGGTTTTTAACTTTGAAAAATCAGATTCAGAAATCGTAATTTCAACCACTCCACAACACAACAAGTCCACAAATCCACATCCATCCATCCACAAGTTGCACAAATGTACATGTATACACTTATTGCCGTAAAGCGTAAAGAAAATCTTTATAACCATCTTCTTTACAGCTTTGTCTATTTAGAGCTCAGAACAAAAAGATACTCGAAGAGGTAAATCTTCAACATTTATCACTTTCCAAGCAGACGTTGAAGTTATCTTGACAAGCTGCTTACGTACAGACATACTACAAATAGCGTTTCGACTATAGTGTCGTTATATATTTGTAACAAAAAGGTATACTTGTAAAGTTGTTCGAAACAAATTGTTTTTAAAAAAATGTAATTTAATCTATATAATAAAATTTAGGGTTCATTTACAAATGAAGGAGGTACAGTATGTTAGATGCGCGTTATCGTAGAAAAAATAGCATTCTCCAAAACAAGATGTATTAAAATACTTATATCTGCCACTAACACACACTAACATAGCCACACGGACATGAGCCGTGTAAGTCAAAATATTGCATAGAAAAATATGATTTTGTTTGGTATTGCCTTTGACACGTTCAATATGTGTTGATGTAAACAGGGTCCAAAAGGTGGAAGACTCTTTCATGGTTGCACCTCAGTACAACCATGCACTGCAGAAATATAGCATTCCTGTATACTGTTTTGAAAGGTGTGGTAAGGAAGCAAAATTAGGGACTGTGTACACCTTCGAGACGGCACGGCAGAGCATCTTTATGCGACGAATGAGTATAATATATAAAATTTAAACTTTAGTGAGAATCTTCGTTGGCGCGAAAACATCGAAGGTATGCTTAGGCATGCCATCCAATCCAATTTCAATCGTATTTTCTTACTGTTCAGTTACAATTTATTATGATTAAAAATGACATAATGTTCGCTGCTGGTGTAAGACCGCTGTTAGTAAAAAAAATTTTTTTTTTGGCACATTTGACATAATATACTACTTTCAAAATAAGTACAAATTCTATACTTTTAATATGTTACTTGTGAATATAGCTTCCATCATGCTCAAACACAATATTACACGTCGTCTCACGTTTAAAATTGAAATAAAAATAAAACTGAAGTCAAACGAAACGCCTTTTCGCGTTCGGTCGTCCCTTCCCACCGGCTAGTCTGTTAGAATTCGTCTAAACATTAACTTTGTTTCAACCACACTTAATTTTCAACGCTATGATCATAACACAGAGCTCCGAATCGTTTGACAAACGCAAGTGCAAATGTATGAATATTGAATGAAGTTATTCGTACCTACGTTGAATTTCGCATTCCGTTTGTATCGTTGGAAAACTCCTGACGGGTAAGGCTGCGCTTACAGGGTTGTTAAGTATACTCTTTTAAAGTTATGAGAAATAAAAATATTAATATTGATAAATACTATATTGTGAAGTATAAAAATATTATTATATGATTAAACTATTTGTTTGAATTTAAGGTGGGTAGATCTAAAAATGTCACAAAAGTTGTCACTCGACGTTGTTTCTCGCAACCAGTCGTTGTCTTGCGCTTAACGAGTGTATACAGACGTTATGTATATGTCCTGTTCACTAGCCGTGTACTGAATGCGCCTTGTGAAGTGAATAGACCATTCCTCAGGAAGATCAAGTCGTGCCAACTTCGTGGAGCAACGTAACCGCGCCGTGCGCATCACCTTTGACACGATTCTAGTCTGCAGTCTGCAGATCAGATTAGACGGCAAGGTTAGTGGTTTTATTCATTTGCGACAATTATTTCACATTTATTACAATTCACAAAAAAAAACAGACTACAAAACTTAAAAAAAATCTAATTATGTACAGAATTTCAATGGTTTTGCCACCCGTTGGATCCATCTTTAAAATGACGCTTGCCATAAAATTTATCACAAATTGATACTAAACCTAATGCATTGTCAGACGCAATATTTTTATCTACTTCCGCACATCCTAAAAACACCTATTTATTTTACTATTATGAGTCAAGAAGAACCACAAGTAATTCTACTCTATAACTATGAATATTATGAAGTGCTCCACTATCCACGTTATTTGTATTTTCCTAGTGTACAGCAAAGCAAATTAGGATTATTTATGATACTAATCCGCATTAGACCAGCGAGTTGATATATACTCAAGGTAGTCTCCGGTGTTTTTAATCAGAGTCGTTGTGAGCAGTGGGATAAAAAAAAGGTTTGAGAATGCTTCAAAAGGTCACAAATGATTCAAATTTCAATCTTGACATTAAGAAACCATAATTTATACCATTAGGTTGCCACAATTTTTTATAAACTATTGCCTATTTTTTATAAATTTTTGAAATAATGCTACGTACGATAAGCAAAACTTAAATATGTGAGACTTTTATAAAACCGATGATATTTACCCCACTGTGCTAGTATGTAGTTGTAGCACAGTGGTGGAAATATCTTATCCATGTCTAATCCTCACGTGCAACAATATTATTCCTACATAATACGAACAAGTCCTTGTCAAAGTATACCTCAAACTGTCCCACTACAATTTCTCAAACTACGAAAAACACCTTATGGTCTACACTTCCGGTTCTAGTATAAACACGGCCTTACTTGTGAGTAGGGCTTGATTTATGGATCCTTGTTCAACATTAACACTATGATTCCGTGTGATGTAAAGCTTGTTACATTAAATATATTCGTGTTTTCAATTTCTTTAATGTTCCGCCGTAACATATTCAAATTTATCGAGAACAGCTACAGAAATAATCTACTTTACCCCAAAATATAACATAATTGTTATTTCAATAATTGTTATTGTAACTTAATTTCATTTGTTTCTGTCTCGTCGACCGAATATAGAACCTTTTTCTTAAAGTCGGTTAAAAACTTTTTTTGCTATGTGGTAGTAAACGAGCATGCAGCGTACCTCTCTTAGTACCCACTGCCACCCATGGACATCTGTAATCAACCCCACATAAGATTATAGTCCTATTTGTGGTAGACAGAGGCGTTGCTACCCATGAACACAAAGTTGGAACGCCTGGGATGACTATATTTACCGTACCTCCTTTACTCTTTGAACCTTAACACAGTAGCTTAACACTGTTAGTATTAAGCAGAAATAGAGGTAATGGTGGTGCTAAAAAATGCAAAGCGATTTACCATATTTCATTTGCAAATTACTTAAAATTTTACATGGGCTTACAACTATCCTAATTTAATTATAAACTTTATCTCTACGAAGCGGCTTCCACAGACATCTAAATTTTCTAAGCTCTATTCGAAACGTAGGCGTATCCGAATAATATAAATAAAACTAAACGCAGAGCTCTGAACTCATTTGGCATGGTTCCGCGAAAGGAATAAAGGAGCGGCCATTATAAGTTCGCCACTTTTTAGATGCGGTGCTATGTTTACATTAAATGTAAACAAACTTTAAAATTGTTAAATTGAAAGTAAGTTGTAAAATTCTTCGTAGTTCGTATTGTATTGTGTGGACTGTTTAATTAAATATGTCTTGTAAAAACTGTCATTTGCTTTGTTCTGAATTCGAAGGAAGTGGTGTCGCAGAAAATAGTACCACGGGACGAAAAAATGCAGGCTTATTTGGCTGCCGGATTATTGTTTTTGGTTATTAAAGTATTTCAACTATTATCATAAGAAGGTTTCCATGAATTTGTATTGGTGTTATCGACATTAAAATTGTTTTGTTTCCCGCATTCTCGATCCAATCTATCAGCCATTGTTACCAACTCGTCATTTTAGTAACATATTCTTATGTCTATTTGCAAACTAATTTTCAATGCAAATTTATTATAGTTTTTGTGCGTGATTAATAATTTAAATAAGATTTATCTTAAATGCCATTTATTTAACATAATTGTAAACAACTGCCAATAGAAAAGACGAACACAGAAGCGTAACAAGTGGCGAAAACATGAACTAAGACAGTCCTATATTAAATACACTTTTTAATATAAAAATAACAAACAATTACAGTGGCAGGATGTCTCATCACTGTAATTGAACGCAGTAAAAATATTTCTTTATGAAATTTTGTTTCGTACTTTAGTTTCTCCACTTGACTTATTCGTCGCAAGTAACTTGCTCGCAGTAAACAAGCCTGGATGCGGGTGTTGCGTTTACATACCATTTCCTCTGCTTTGCCGCCCGAAGTGCTACGTTTCGTTTCGCTAGTATTTTTGTTACCGCGATTGTTATATAAACTACTCCTTTATAACATCTTTGTGACACTGGCGGCGAAAACACTTCGGGTTTACATTCAGGTTGGCGCGAGAATAACTTTAGGAGTAAGTTTATAAATAAACATTGGAATAGAATACTTTGAGAATGAGTTTTAATAGAATAGAAATATAACAAAATCAAATTCTTGACTTTATATAATGGTAATAAAAGTTTAATTATTCTATAGAAATCCTTTCTGGATTTTTAAATTAATACAGTCGATAGTTTAGTAATTAGTCTATTCGTAGAAATATATATTTTTTAATCGGAGAAATGATCTGACAATACTATATGTACTACTCTAGCGTCACCACCACCATACCACGTACCACCACGCCTCTTTCTGTGTTTTTATTTTTACTGTATTTAAGTACCAGCAGTCAATCTGATGGTAAGTGATGACTGCCGCTCACAAACATCGGTAATCAAACCCAACTAAGATTAGAGTCCTAACTGAGGTCGACCACAGATGCATTGTTACCCCTGAGGACTAAGTTGGTAAGCCTTTGATAAATGTCTCCTTAGCACATCCACCAAACCAGAACATAGCAGTGCTTAACAAAAATACTTTGACCTTATTTTTAGTCATTTGAAAATTAAATGACCGCTCGGTGACCCATTAAAATGCGCATATCGATTATGTTAAATCATTTCAACTTCATAGTGTTAGCGGCAATAGAAATAATTTAAGCATCATTTACTCTTTAATACAGTCATTACGAGCGGCGATAAATTCACGTTGAAAGCAAAGGTGTAAAAGAGAACGGAATCTCATTTTCTTATCCAATTTAGATATTAGAATTTTAGATGTACTACGATAGTAATATAGTTTCAAAATTCATGTATCTTGTTACGGTAATGAGCTTCATCAATCTGCATTGGAGTAGCATGGTGGGATACGCCTCGGGCCAAGACAAATCAAACAAATAAAACAGATTGCGCGGTGAGGAAGACATATTTATTCGCAAGGTTCCAACTTAGTCAGGTGTAACAAAGCATCTATGATCTATAACAGGTAGAACTCTAATCTTATATAAGGTTGATTAAAAATGTAATTGCGCGGCAGTGGCCACTTACTAGCAAATGTACTGCGTGCTCGTTTGCTAAGCTACTTTTGATAAATCCGAATTGTGCCTCTCTGGTATTCTAATCCTGGCAGTAAGCAAGAGAATTTGAAATGCATACCACTAAGCTTTGCCTACCTTTATCACTGACTAAATGTAAGAATGCTTTCTGTGAATATATAAAGGTAGAAGAGTCCTCGAATGGGGACTATGTCTTGGTAAAAGGATTACAAGACGCCCGACCAGGCGGATTAATGACCTTAAGACAACGGTGGGTAACCGCTGGAGTTAGACTGCTTAGGACCAGTTAGAGTGGTACAGATTTAGTATAGACCTATGTTGTAACCTGTCGAAAGCGAATGGATAGCTAAATGGAAATGTATTAACAACCCTTACCAAATCCATAATCAATAAATATAAATTGTAAAAAAACATGCGACGAAATAAACATTTTCTAAAAATCGGTTAAAACACAAAATTTAGCTTGAAAATCAAATTAAAACTAAATCAAATAGTATGTACAGACTATCGCTGGCATTTTAGACACAAGTGGTGAAGTGTCCACTCCCCCGCCACTTCCACGGTCACTCTATCAAGGGCAGGCATGTGCATGCATTTGCATCCACTCGACACATTTTGCCCGCGCTACCGTTTATCACTACTACCATTAATGTTGCACGCAGAATGTAAAATGTTATGCGAAGGTTTTAATTCAACACCATCACATTTTATGGTTATTATGCCGGGAACTGCCGCTCGCTTTTAATAGCTTTGTAATGTGTTACGCTGTTTTTGTGTGCGAGTATACATTTGTGCGCATACGTGCATGTGAAAGTGCGTCTACGCATGCATGCGCGAAATCATGCGTGCGTGCATGCTTTGAGTTTGCACACTTGTGTGCGTGTGTTCTTAAAACTACGTTTTATTGTCATCTGATATAAGCCTACAATTTCGAATGACACCACCACTGAAACTTCTTTCTTCTATTTATTAATCACCAATGCGGTAGGTAGATACATCACCCTGTATTGTCTAGAATAAACAGAATTTTAAAAATTCATATACATATGCTACAAATAAGTAACCTCTTTCCGTCGTAGAAAGAAATCGGTTAAACACAAATATCTCATCGCTGACTTACTTTGTAATATTTTTTCTATCTATTTTTACCTTCATTGTTGTTATATATTAATATAAAATATTTTTGTATCAACTAACTGCCTGACATTATTATTCAATGTTAATACAAGAAAAAATACTAGTACTATCAGTAGTATATCGCACTATACTACTGATAGTACTATATACTAGTAGCATATCGCAATAACTTGGTGCTTTCAACAGAGCTTACAGCAATTTGCAAGCCCGCTACACTTTACCTTATACCACATCTGAAGCCAGGCTCTACATTACTTTGCGTAAGCCAACCTTATTTTCCGCAAATAGATTTTCAATATAACGAGGATTATGGTCATTTCACGGGTCCTTAGCTCACTGGTCTGATCGCGAACGATATACGACACTTAACTTATAGTTTAAGAAACATTTTTAACACCCTATTACATTTATACATCTATTTATCAATCGGGAAGTCCAAGGTTTAAATCCCAGGAACGAACCTCTGATCAAGTTATATGCATATTAAATATTAATAATCATTAGCTTCAAACGGTGAAGGAAAATATCGTGGAGAAAACTGCACAACTGAGATTTTTTTTTAAGAAAGTTCTCAAGGATGCGTGAAGTCTACCAATCCGCACTTAGTCAACGTGGTAGACTATGGCCTGAACACCTCCATTCTAAGTAGACCTGTGCCCAGCGATAACCACTAATATGATATAGACTCCATGATTATTTCTATTTTGATTTTATGAAAAATAAGCTTACACGAAGTTAGGATGCTTCTTTACGAGTCTGAGTTTATCACTTTACGTATTTGAAACTGATCATAAATGCATTATCATTCCTGAGAACTTAGACGATCGCATCATAAATAAGACAGTAGTAAATTTAAGTTCAATCAACAAATCGATAACATTAAAAACTCGCTTACTCGTCACCAGTGAAACAGGTTCCATGACTGGCACTTTGAAACGCTCAACAAGCCCTATGGATTCCCACCCAATATCGCTCTGTCAACAATTCTTCATGCCAACAATTTCGCATACTATAACGTTTGTTTTCAATATCAAAACCCGATACCTGGCTTTGTTTGATGCCGAAGAAAATGTTTGTTTACATGCAATATTGCTCAATACAAATATTTGTACCAACTATTGCGTAGAAATGGAACGTTGGTGATACAAACTATACGAAATCGTTTTTTTTTCAAAGACATCGTAAATTGGAACATTACAAATTTCGGGACAAAATCGTATCTGCAAAATTGCTACTTCATACGGTTTACGGTTATTATTTGAAAATTATTTTCTGTTTCGACGTATATGTCGTCGTTCAAACCTATTTTTAAAATAATTTTATACACTCATTAACATTTAATAATGCTCAGAATGATATTTGTTTTCATAGGATTAGCAAACTAGCATGCAGTCCATTTGACAGGAGGTCACTTACCATAGTCATCTGCAAACAAACCCAGACATAATTGGAGCCCTACCTCAGGTCGACCACAAATACGTTGCTATCCCAGAAGCGTTCCAACTTACGCTTTGGATAAGTACATCTACTCTACCACACCCCTCAAAGCAGATCACAACAGCGTTTAAGAATCTTGTTACTAGGTAGATATGTATATGACTATGATGACGCCGAAGTCGAACTACAATACATTCTAAGACCTTCAAGTTTAAAATAAACTGTAAAATCAAGGGTAATAAGACTCATGATCGTACTCGACATTATCATACCAAACTCTAAACTCTAGTTCCCCTGTTTATGTTAAGACTAAGCTCATGTTAATCCCTTTCATACTCTACATTGTAGAGGCTACAAACTGTAGACCAACTTCCAAAATACATAGCCGTTACAAGAGCTTCGAGTGTAAAGTTGCCTAGAGTTCAGACTCTACCTGGTTTTGGTATCGGACCTGTGAGAGCTAAAGGTAACTGAGAGCAAAGTTCAGTGGGGTTTTCAAGTTATTAACACACCACTCCTATACTTGTGTTCGTCCTTGTGAGTTTTATATAATTTTAACATTTACCACCGCTTAATATTACAGTGCCGTTTACTCCAAATGAATACAAGTGATGATAGGCAAAAGTATGTACAAACATGTGACCAAAACTAGGTTTAAGGCATATCGGTCACCACAAGAAAGGACGCTTATAGGCAACAAACTATAGGAGCAGATGCTTTTCCATATACATCATATTTGTCACAATCAGTAACAGTTGCATACTGTAACATATAATCATTTTGTATGCGCGTAACATTTCTATGTTACGATTTACGTCTAATATGACTCTTTGATGGTAAATTCTTGATGTTCAAAAATATTTTTGTAAAGGATTTTTTTTTATATGATGGAGTAGCAAACGAGCATGCAGTACACCTGATGGTAAGTGGCAACTGCTGCCCATGGACATTTGTGATCCACCCCAGATAAGACCAGAATCCCAACTGAAG
>DWRA01004662.1:0-10609 GCA_018250295.1 Spathilepia clonius
CCGCCCTCGCTACGCTACGCCTCTAGATCTGCTACATGTAAAAACTAGATGTTGGGTGAACTATGATCTAAATTCTTTTCATTTGGGGATATGTGTTCAGCGACACAATATACTAATTGACGATGATGAAAATCCTGCATCATGAAACCAAATAATGGTACGTAAAAAACAATGTTCAGTTCTGACAGAATGACCCATATTTCAGTGAAGCAAAGAACTATGAAACAGTTAATTTTCCTGTTTGCCCTCTCTGCTAGCATTCGCCATTCAACCAGGTTACCCTCATTAAGACGCTTGAGTCGACCCAGATATGAGCGGCGTCAGCGATTCTATGGTACAGTTTGACCAATTGCCGCGTTATGATGTATTGTATAATGAGCAGTAATAGCTTAGTGATTTGAAATTATACATCGCACGTTGCTACATAAGTTCTGGAAATCCTAAGATTACTGGAATTTGTGGATATAATAAACTAACTATCAATGATTAAATAGTGAAGACAACATCGGGAGAAAATCTATATACTTTATGTAATAAAATACTCTCGACCGTGCTCGTAGACTCCAACTGCAAATGTACAATTTATGTAGGCTATAGGCTTCTTCTAGGTTTTAGTGAAAATGTATTATTAAAGAATTAGAACTTATGTTTTCAAAAAATTGTAGGCCTAGTAGTTTCGGAGATAACGACGAGATGTATACACATATAAATACCTATATACATATTTTTATATTTCAGAGCCTTATTACAAGAGCTTTCAATTTGAAATGAAACGTAAACCGCAGAATGCATTCTTAAATGAAAAATAATTTACGTTGGACGTCATGTTTCGGTTACAGAAATTAATATTTTTGTAATGTTAACCAAACTTCTTCTCAATTGATCTAATAAACTCAGATAAAATTGTCCGTGATACGGTTACCATAGTATTTGAAATATTCTTTTCATATAGATATTATTTCATTTCGTTGTTTATAATATCTGCTAACATAATAAATACAATAATGAAACATCTCCCTTGAATGTGTCATGAATACTCTGCGCCCTTAAGTAATTCTGCCAAATAGCATTTGTTCAGCCATTTACGACAGTCCACCCGAGAGTAAGTGTCTACTGTTGCCCGTACCGATCTGTAACAAAATTCACAAGCTTTTAATTAAAGCCCTACCTGAAGTCTATCACAAATGGATTGCCCCTCTCTGAAGAATAAGTTGCAATGCCTCGAATAAGTTTGTCTCTTTTACCGCACCCTTGATACCAGGACACAGCAGCGGTTACTACTGTTAGTAGCAGCTGTTGAAATAGGTACGGCGGTGGTGCCTCCTTTGTCGGACCATAAAGGATCCTTGAAAGATTTGATTTAAGTAATTAAATAGACCGAAAAGTTCGTGAACTGTGTAATCTTATTTTATGTTACTTGTTTTGTTGTATGCTTATAGATTTATATTGGGTATTATATTTGAAAAAAAAACATTAAGTACATAAGTTTCAAAGTATTTCCATAAATATTTTACTTTACGGACAATCTACGTAAACAACCTAAATAAACTAATCTGGACGCTCAATCGGGTCAAATACGTTTAGCGATAAAATCATTTCTCGTAATAAAATACGATACAACATGTCAACCCTTCAGATATGGAGATACACGTACAAATATAGGCCGAGTGAATATATTGACCGTAAACGCTGGAATATAAAATCCTTAGCGTTTTAGTGAGGATTTTTCAAGATCTCTTTGTCAGCTATATCGGTTTTACATCTGAACACATCGTTAAAAACAAAAATTGCCGGAGTGACCGAAGGCCTTGTGACTCCGGCGACGGATGGACCACCCCATGTCTATACGTGAATATTGTAGAAGGCGACTAAGGTTGTTTACCGGGTAGATAGGCAGCAGCACCTACTCGGGCATCGAACATCCTACTGCGACAGTCTTTCTTGTCGCTGATTCTGACACCGCCTGGCGTAATTTTCTAAAGTGTTCTGCTTGGTGGTGATCTGCCTGGCTTGATTGCTAGCGGGGGCCAGAGCAACCCGGTGATATGGTTTTTACGCTGGCGGCTTGCCGGGAGGCTGTTCCACCAACCGCTGTAAAATGCCGTTGCGCGATTATCGCGCCGGAGTAAGAGACCGGAGTGGAACCAGGTAGGGGTGCAGGCGGGACCGGGGGCCCGTCCGTCCTCCGCGCCAACATCCCACATTACCCCTGTGAACACGATGTTACGAGACCCGCATCATGTTTCGAGAGGCTTTCATAGGCAAGAAAAATTAAAAAGGAAATATACTCATGGCGGCGACGCCGTCCACATTTATACATGGCTGTATACAAACACTTCTCGGACACAAATCGAAAAAAGAAAAATCGAAGACTCTCTGGAGCAGGTCTCGACATGGCTTCGACTTAACTTTGTTGAGTTCAACCTCACGAAGACACATCTCTGCGCGTTTACCGCTAATAAGCTCCGTTTGTCCTAGCGCCACAATTCGAAGGAATTCCTGGTGTGTATGTCACCCTTTCTGTATTGCACCACACACCAAGGATGAAGTTCCATCCAATCCAATATTCGGTACTCGTTATAAACACTAAAGCTAGAAATTCCAAGCATAGAATGTTATAGGCCTTTTGAGTATGGATCAAAACACGGACTAAGAGAATCCTAATTCGGTATAAACGTTTAATACCCGCTAGCATGAAATAAGAAAAAAAAAACAAAATTTATTCAATTTATTAATATAAAACACCCTCATATGCTGTTCACATCAGCTCATAAAAAGCTGACAATATTCTCAAGACCGAGGTGAAACGACCTACAAATTTGTGTAGCAACGAAATATAAAAAAAATTCCCGGCGAATGCGCTCCGCAGCCAATCCGCGAAGCCTCCGTAGTTGTCGCCGTAATAACAAAAAATCCGGGATAAAAAGAAAAAATTGTTATCATAAGAAGCGCTCTAGGTGAGACTGGATGTATTCTGCCATACTGCGCCATTTACTTAAATGCAAGTGCTTGTTTGATTGTGTTCGGTTTGCGATGTTTCTTTAAATGGTTGCTGATTTTGTAATTGTATTTTTCATTTAACTTTGTGATATACTTATATTACTTGCATGTACCAGTTATTATTCTTAATTAATAATATGCAATATATGAGACTTACACCCTATTATTAAACGAAATAATATATATTTTTTTCCTAGCTTTTATAATCCGGTTCATAATTAATTATTTAATGAATTGTGATTTATATTTTATAGTTATTTTTTTTAAATATTCTAAACAGGTTTATTATCATTACTACTTTTACGTTGATGGGTTTTGAATACTGGGATAACTTTATTTTGATTGCTAAACAATTAAAAGGTACACTATAAAGAATTTATACACTAGCGAAAATATAATTTATACTTACAATTAAGTAATACACGGATAACTTTATCTTGATTCTTAAACAAAAAAAAGGTATAATGTAAGGAATAAATTCACTAGTGAAAATGTAATTTATACTTTCAATTAAGATACTGGTAGTGGTGCATGCAGCCGTCCACTGGGTAAGTTGTGTTCTTTGGCTGATAAAATGCAAATTTACGAAGATTGGACTCAAGTTTTCTTATTACTTGCGCTAATAAACGATCCGACGCTCGCGATTGTTCCTGCGCATAACCTTGTACTTTAAAAGTTTTCATGTAAACATCAGAATAATAACAGAGGCTAATTTACTCTTATTTTACAATACTTTAAATTTTGTGTATTTGTTTATAAAAGTATGAATACGAGATGTAAGATAAAATCTTGGTAATATTCTGAACATCGTTCCAAAAGTTAACATTTAAATATTAACTATTGTTTATGCAAATTAAATACATACTGATAAATTAGAGATCCTTTATTAATTATCTTGTTTTGTTGTCATCCTTTATCTTGAGGAATATTTAAAAACGCGTTTTAAATCAAAATGATCTTTTTGTAATATGATAAAGCTATTCGAGAACTCGTACCTAGACAAAGCGTGCCCCAGCTACCTTGCGCGAAATTTCACCCAATCCGATTTACTTGAATTAATTACCTTTCCTACTATTACGGATTTTGGCCGCCCTGTTTTGTATTGGTCATGAGTAGAATTCCATTGCTTTTATGCAGTTTTATGTTTCTTATAGGCCAAACGTTCACGTATTCTTCAAATATAACATTATTTGTTATATTTTCTTAAGTGTATTTGGTATTTCTCCTGATATTACGAATTTTAGGAGCTCTTTGAATAGTTAATCGGTTGTCAATTATTTTTACGTTTACTTGGTCTGCATGAGTATTCCGCTATTATTAAACAAGCATTTTGCGTCTTTCACTCGCATTTACATGCATGACTCGTTTTATGAAAAAGTAAATGAAATAAAATAAACCACTCTTGCCCAGAAAATTTTATATGAAAAAAGAAATACTGTAATTATTTGCGTTATAAAAATTGTAAACAGGTCATTTTCACCTTAAATTGTAACTAGGTTCTGTGACATTAACAATGTAGTACTAAATACTAAGCCTATCCCTACCGTTGTCCCCAGGACAATAGTAATAATAATATCCTATTGCTCCTCTCGTAATATCCTATTTTTATATCAAACTTGCATCTGCTTGGTGTAATACAAATACTTTACTTTACTTCATAATACAAAATCTTTTGCACGGAATTTGTTTATTTTACTAGAAGAATATAATAATACTAACAATGATTTGATTGTATATGTATATGTTTATTTGGTAATTGCGAATACATTTTAAATCTATATGTATAAAAATCAATTGCTGTTCGTTAGTCTCGCTGAAACTCGAGAACGGCTGGAGCGATTTGGCTAATTTTGGTTTTGAATTAATTGTGGCAGTCCTAGGAAGGTGAGTAAATATGAAAAAAATGCTTGGAATATAAAACAATAACTTTGTTTTCCCATACAAACAGTTTCTAGGTCCGCCAAATAGGTGGCGTTCAGAATTTAGTTAAATTTCTATCTTATTTGGACTTATTACTTATGTCTATATTATCCAGTATACTACTACTTCAGAAATTTCCTACAACTATAAAGTATTACGTATTATATAATTACTGGAATAATGTTCCTTAATTGGTATCATTTAAAATGACGTAAAAGTATATTCCGCAATATTATTTTTATTGTATAATTTTGAATGTATATGATATGATATGGATCATATAAACGAATAGGAATAAAATAGCTTTCACGTAACCTATCAATGTTATTATGTTAACTGGAAAGATGGTAAAATCCTTTGTGGTTCGACTGTGGCGGCGGCACCGCCACATCTATTTCTGTCTAATAACAACAGTGTTAAGCGCTGCTGTTTTGATGTGGTTTGAAGGATGTTATAAGGAATACTTACTTATCTCAGGCATTCCAACTTAGTCCTCAGGGGTAGCAACGCATCTGTTGTCGATCTCAGGTAGGATTCTAGTCTTATCTGGTAGGGATTACCAATGTCCATAGGCGGCAGTCGCCACTTACCATCAGATGGACTGCTGTCTCCTTTGCTACTTCATCACATAAAAAAACGCTGTTTTAGATGGTTTAATAAAGAAAGACTTAATTTTAAGCAAACAATAATTTCTTGCGTAAAGTGTTAGTTTTACGATTATGGGACTATTGCTTGGGGATGACGATATGTGTATCCTGGTCTTGTATCCGTCCACCACATGCTTTGTATGTGTAAAGTGTATTCATTTGTTTTCAAAAAAAATATTATTTAGTATTGTTTAAATAAATAAAATCATAACTTTAGTTCTATTTTATTGAAGAAAACATCAAGATACCAATCCTCAGTGTTCCGACCTCGATAACCTTGGTAAATTCGCGTGTAAAATAGCAGAAGTCGGTGGGGTCTGACGCAGAGGCTGATCGAACGTAGACGTGTCAATTATGCAATGAATACGCACGATGATTTAACAGACGCTTTTAGTATATTAATTGGGTCACAAGGTTTATTGTGTACTTCTAACTAACTTTGAATATTTCTTTTTGTTGTCTAAGAGTAGATTGTAGTGTTATTATGATATGACCTTTCGTAGTTTCCTATTATATTAATGTATTAGGTAACGTGTGTGTTGTTTAACCATACAGTATAAACTATTACCTGCTCAAAATTTAAGTATGTATATTAATTCCAATAACTACTATTTCATTGAGATCTTCATCAAAACTAAAACAATTAAAATTAATCGGTTTTGTAGTTACAAAAGATCTTGTTACGCGTGGAATAGTCTGGAGCACCTTTAACATCATTACAGTAATTTATTATTTAGAAATTCCAATTTCGCCGGCTCTATATTGCAAACGGCTGTAAGACTCCCGGCCCGACGCAAATTAATACCCACTAGGAGCAGATTCGCTCATAATGAGTGCGATAAAACAATCCGGCCATTAAGGTGCCGCAATATATGCCTCCCGTTCGCAAAATACAGTGCAAGCTTTAAAATGTATGGGCGCGAAATTAAACGTTTGAGTCTCATTGTGAACTCGTTAGAAAAAGGTGCGTAATGCAGATAGATGTAGTATACAAGTGAAACTAAAATAATATTATATTTAAAAAACAACCGCAATTTATATCTTTATTCTCTAATTATCTAATACATTAATATGGATAAAATTAGTGTTGATCCATCTATAATAAAAAATATATCTCTTTGTTTACTGGTTCCTATACATTTTTGATGTATTTACATATTTCAAATTAAATTCTATATTATTGGTTTTTGAAATCAATACATGTGTTTGATATTTAAATATAGATAACTTAATAAATATCGTAACTTCGTAAAGTAACAATAATAGTTTTAAAAGCTCCACTTATAAATTACCAATAACATTAAAACAGAAGCTAGAACACTATTATTTGACTTTGAAATGGCAAAGCCTATAAACAGTTACGGAATGAAAATGCCCGATACAACTGAAACCAAAGGGTCGTCTCGAATATTTAAATCGTTGAAGTCGTCCCATTGTACCGGGATTGGATGTCGAAAATTGCCTATTACGAGACCCTGAGTACGGCAATATTGCTGCTTTATCCAATTTATCGTTCGTTCTTCACTATTCCTTCACACAATTGCGATTTCTGCGCGAGTTCTGAATTGGAGCTTTTGGCATTCCGTTCCTTATAATTGGTTCATATTAAAAATTGAGCTCCTTACGAAACAATACAAAGATGTAGTTGAAATTTTCGCTATAGGTATTATATAGTTAAATATAGCGGGATTCACGAAATAATAGTAAAAGTCCTCTTTCAGATTGGTAACGCTTTGGCTTACTCCACTGATGCTATAGATGTCTACGGAATACCGTTGTGATGACTTAATATTAGAGAACTCCCTATGCATATAAGTTAATTGTCGGCCTGAACTAAAACATTTTGAATTTTGTGTTCATTTACCTTAAATAGATAACAAGTCTTCTATAAATTGGAAACTCTTCAATGACTCCTTGGGTTACAAAGTAATATATTCGAAAGTTGTTGTTATGATAACGTACTGTAGAGTGGCTATCTGTGTGCAAAAAATGTCAAAAGTCACTTAAATGTAATTTCAAATGTTATCATCGTTTAAGTTTGTTTACATTGAACATTTTGCACCTATTGACGAAAACAGAATAAAGTACCTACTAATAAAACACAGCAATGCAAACATAATTTAAGGTGAATCAACTTTAACAGATACCGAGTAGTCTACACCATTTCGTATTGTTAAATAATTTTCAGCTGAAATATTCACAGCGTGTGAATTTTGCGGTATAAATTCGCATCTCACTCTAACGAGTCTCGTCTTGTTTCGAGCCTCTCGGTGCGCATTGTCTGAAATTAATTTTCCTGTTCCGCTCGATGCATCTTTTATAAGATAGTGGAACAAAAGTGGAGGGAAAAACCTCAGTGGTTAAGGAATTTGTTGCATTGCAAGCGAGCAACAGGCGATAAATATTTTTTTATTCCATATTTTTTACTTAACTGAAATGCTAAATAGGTCGGTGGTGTTAAGAAATTATTACCATTAACATCTGTGAATAAGCTAAAAAGAAAACTTAATCACAAATAATTGTAATACTGTATTACATTTATTATAAAAGCAAGAATAAAATGAAATACTACTACTAGAATATAATGAACTTTAACTCCAAACAAAGCAAACAGACAGGAATAAATATCTCTAAAGAAACGTACGTATAGGTAGATATGTTTCGCAGCTTATAGTACACTTCACTTTTTAATATAATTAAAAAGAAAAACTCTTCAAACATCATGCATTCACGCTACGCTTGTTTATTATGCAGAATAACATCGTTGTTTGCGCTATTTTGGGGCTTGAATTGTTAAAGATTTAAGTATCATGGAACTTACCACGCTTATAGGACAGTTATACATTTATGTTAAAAGGAGCGGCATTACATTAATTTGTCATAAGTCATCATGTCATTAGTCAAGTCATGATATCAAACATATATGGAACCGTTTATATATCTGCAACAAGTATATAAAATGGAACGTTTTATTTCTTTCTATATAGTAGTGGAGGTCATACCTAATGGCGAAAATTAACTTTGTTGTGTACTGTGTCGATATGTTTCTGATTATGGACGATTTGGGCATTGATTGATTGATTTTTAAATACTGATACTTTTTTAAATGCTCCAATGTGTTACGGCAAAGTAATTTTATTTATATTAAATTTGTTAAAAATATTAATATTGTTATGTCAACTGTTATTAGCCAAAGGCAGCTTTAGGTCATTACTAGTGTATTTTTTGAAATTTGAAATATACGGTATGAGTATCTTTCCAAAGTTGGATCGCTTGCCTTAACAGCGACGGAAAATATCTTACGGAAAACTTCCCATACTACATCCCATAACTACATACTCGAAACATTTTACATTAAAGGTGAATTCTATCACTGCGCTCTTGGAAAACGGGGTGGACTGTGGCCAAAATCATCTCGGAAGATCCTTAGAGGGCCCTCATGCATACCGGTGATATAATCATGGGTAACTTTTACTGAATATAGCTAAGTACATTGCCTACAAACCTGCATGTAGATACTTAAATAAGAATATTATACCTCTATATAAACTAAGGTAAGGTATATGTTCCTTCGCCTCAATTACATGATACGTTTGAAGACTTCGTTAGCATCAATAATTCATATGCCTGTATCCGAAATGTCTCTGGGTATTTGTCTCCGTGTGAAATCGCAAGTGTTGACACTACACTTCCAGAGGCACCCTTGTTCTCGTTACTCTGTAAAAGTTTGCGCCTGTAAATGTGGTTCAGCGATTGCCAATAAAAGCTTTTTCAGAAACGTAGTGATGTGAACTACTTTATTTTTAGGGTATGGTTGGGTGAGATGACATTATGCTGAAAAGTATTAAGGTCACCTCGATTGGATTGAGATTGGTTATTTAATCACTATGAGCTTCATTCAGCATGGTTATACATTGACGTTAAGAAAAAATATCTGTCTGCAAAAATCGCCTGAATAAAATAATATAACTGACATATTTTTCGAATCCTTCAGTTGACGTCTTTAATTTGATATGCATGCGTCAATTATTTATTTACAAAATCTTTTTCACTACATACGAAGGCATCTCACAGTTGCCACGCTTATTTTTAATGTCAGCTATCTAAGAATACTAGACCTATGAACACGACTATATAAATATCTTAATTATAGAAATCTGTCACCAGTTTTGAAAAGACGAAGTAATAAAGAATTTTATAAACAAACATAAACGCAAAAACATAAGCATTGCAGTCGAATAAAAAGTAAAGTTTTTAAGGTTATATGCTAAATTGTGTCGTAAGTCATGGACATAAATCCAATTCGAAAGGTGGCAAAAGGGTTTGAATTAACTGGAGAGGTACCAGCGCTACACTTATTTCTAGCGTGCAGCAGTTCTTGCGTTTCGGTAGTAGGGTGTAGATGCTGGCTAACTTATATTTAGAGACAACGCCTCTGTGGTCTGTTTAATTCAAGTAGAACCTGTTCTGTACGGACTTGGTTACCAGGTACGCTTCGGAGGTGTAGTGGAATGCACTACAATCTTATATGCTCACGTTATGACATGCTGACGAATATGCAAATACACAGACTTAAAATACAGGATTTAGAATAATGACGTTCAACTAACGATTGATTATCATCAAAACGCAACGAACAGAAATTACATATATTGACGGATGTATAAGTTTTCGACATGAAGAGAGTTTTTTTACTTATATTATAATACTTTAATAAATTGTTTTAAATATTCAATTTGGAATTATTAACTATCCAATTTGGAAAGTCGTTTAAGTAGATTATTTAAACATTTCAAAACATGAAATAAAAAGCTATACGTGACCTTGAATAAGTTCTCGCTGTTTGTTAAAAGACGGCGTTGTGGCATTATGTGGATGGAATTTTGTACGGTGATGCATCAACTAAGTAGTGTTTTATGTAACCTTGAATTCTAGTAGATAAAGTTTAGCACAGTGTCAACCACGTGTTTATTTACTTATTATAAAATGTCTATTTTTGTGCCAAGTAAAGTGTTATTGCGGGGAATTTTATTCTGCAGCTG
>DWRA01004663.1:0-10608 GCA_018250295.1 Spathilepia clonius
GTCCACCGCGCTGGCCAAGTGCGTATTGGTAGACTTCACACACTTTTTGAGATCTTTTTTTTTTTTTTCAAAGAACTGTCAAGTGTGCAGGTTTCCTCACGATGTTTTCCTTCACCGTTACAACTACAACAGTATAGTAATACTTCCTTATTCCAGTCTTTCTTTACAACGGTATTATATCATTTATAGAACATAACAACATCGTTTTATGTATAGACCGTATAAAATTGTAACGAGCTTACGATAGCTAAAGGATACTTGTCGGCCTACAAATAAGCGTGTACAAGATTTTATTGTTACTTTGTAATATTACTATGTTGCATGTCTACCGTATAGATAAATAACCCAATTAATGGTTAATTTAAACTGATTTATGATTTTATAAAGAATGCTGAATTTTAACCAGAGTGTTACAAATTTAATCTGCCACTTTTAAATCTCAAAGATTGGCCATACTTATTCTTTTAATTAGGTCATTTAATTAAGATTTTAATGAAATTAATACCAGTAAACGAACAATCTCTTCATCTTATAGTAAATGGTCTCTGTCGCCCATGGACATCCGTAATCACTCCCAAATATGATTAGAGTATCAGTACTCGGGTAACCGGTGCGGGTACGAACGCATTGATTTCTTCATGAGCTAAGTTGAAAAGCATCGCTTGGCGGTGAAGCCTCCTGATTCTACCACCTTCAATAAAGCAACCTGTAGCTCCTCTTACGACTGATATATTGATAAGGAATTACAATAGACAAACACGAAGTCAATAGAGCTATTAATGTCTAACATTGATGCACTTCCCGCTGCATTGTCCAAACATACGAAATTACCATACAAAGCATTATGGTTGTTAGATGCCATTGTTGCTTTGATCGCTACGTCAAAACCTGCGCGCTAATCTTCGCATTCTTTTGCTGTGCAGGGTCAAGTCACTTTGCGCTTTATCCGAATATAAATCGCATTGTTTTAAACTACTACCAGACGCCTCTCTTGGCGTCTTATACAATGACATCAATAGGAAGAGGCTTTACGTGCCCTCCGACGCAAGAAAACGCGAAACAAATTTGGCTATTAGCAGTCATTAGTCCAACTCCGAAAAAGGACGACGTTCAACTTTATATGTATATTGATTATAATTTACGTAATTCATTAAGATATGTATGACAATGCAGCGCTGATGTCTTCTTGTATGAACGTATGTAAATTTTGATTTTAATATTAGAATATCCTTTATAGAGATGTCCACACTTAGGTACATCTATGGTAAATAACATTTCCCTATTTTCAATCTACAATACATGTACCTACTTAAGTCTTTCTGTAAAATCATTAAATGTTTCCTCTCTAATTGATCTTTAGAAGCGCATGCTTAGAGTAACTAATACTTATATCAAAATGCACTTAAACTTATCAACTTTGTATAAATTCCAATCAGCAAATTCCAAAAGTGTTAGCGCCGTGAAACTGAACCCTTTGTCCGTAATCAAACACGACAATGCGTGGTGTATTACAGCTAAATGCTTGTTATGTTGATTTATTTCAATGAACATTCGTTGAACCATATGACGGCCTCGTATTTCATGTCAGAACAACGCATTGGGTCGCGGTCAGCAAATCATTGCATATTTTATTGTTATTTTTATGCAATTGTATGTCGCAAGAGACCATCCACCTGTTGCTTAGTTAGTCACGACCTCATAATCAATAGACATGAAGTTTATGCAAATAGACATGAAGTTTATCGTGGCCCACATATTCGTTATACGTATACTATCCTTGATGACTGAATTAAAATTACTCTACAGGCATGCGGGTGTTGCGCTGGTTTCTCCAAAGTTAAACCACTGAGGGTTTTGCCACATTCTAGTTATATGAGCGTAACCGTAACCGTACATATATTTTGTATATGTACGGTTTAGTACTAACGAGCTTTTGTCCATATACCTTAGATAGGTGAGAATAAAATCTTTATGTGCATATACATATGTATGTATACTGTCATATGCTAAAAAAAATCTTTTTAATTTACAATGTACATCAAATGAATAACGAAATAACAACACTGCAATTTTATTTACTTGCATAGATATAGATTCGGTAACGATATTGCTGGTTTAATGTTGACCTCGGTTTGTGTAAAGCATGGACCGCTATGTTCAAGAATATTTAACAATTACTTGTCGCACTGACAGGGGATTAAATTTGAATATAGCTCGCATACTAACCGTGAACCATTACCAATATTAGAATTCAATGATATAAACAGTTAACTAAATAAGTTATCATGTCAAAGTATAAAACAACCATTCTGACACAAATAAACTCTTTATTACTGTTACATTTTCATAAGTTACAACTTTAATACAGTAATTTATGTTAATCGTCGATAACATTATACCGAGACATTTCAGTTAATCATAAGTGTAACATATTTTGTTTGTAAGTTACTAACAACGCAAATTTTAAGGTATATTACACGTCACACAATACTAAATGTGAAAGGTAAATCATGTGACGTTGTCTCAGTGAAACAAATATTTATTTATATATTATTACATATATTTTTACAGTTACAACTTAAAAATATAGTCTTGTAAAATATTGTTGTTGTACATTACGAACTTTAATATGTTTATAACAAACAGTTATGACACAATTCCAATTTATATAATTTCTATTCATTATTACGGTAACATGAATGTTACGTTTGGTACGTTCGTGAGATTTGAATACAAATAGCCCTTTTATTCTTTTTAACAAGAAATGCTTTTTACTACGAAACATTACTGTTCCTTTCTTTCACTCGCCGCTTACTTCACTTTCGCTTTATATACGATTATATCGGTTGCGTCAATCTTTGCTACTGACTTTTACGTACATATTTTATTCACACTATTAAATATTGATTAAATATAATTCAATAGAAAGATGCAGTTATGCTTTCAAATCATCACCAACAAACCATTTTGTCCTACTGCTGCGTGCGGGTCTGTCTTCAGAAAGATAAAAGTTTAGGCAACAGTCTAAATACAACTAAGTCCGGACCCCTTTATATTAGTGAAATCTCTGGCATGTCGATTTTTTGACGATATTTCCCTTCGCGTTGATGTGTGTAATAATCATTTACCAAATATTTTTTGAAATATTATTTTCATGTGGAAGCAGTTATTTATTTTCATACTTGCTTTTTTACTCATTTACTTATTTTTATTTGCATTTGAACCTGATATGTAAGTTTATAATCAAAATATTAAAGCGAGAAAAGAGTATATTAAGTGATCTTTATAACGCATAAAGATGTTTGAAATACTAAAGTCGGAAATGTATCACTAACACTAAAGTAAAAATTATATCGCAACTTTGTTTCTTTACAATTTGTTCCCAGTTTTTTATTCATTCATTCTTCGTGATATCATATAAATTAATGTTACTATGTTTATCAATTGATGTCATGATTATTCTGTTGAGTCTAATATAATGTGAACTATCTTGCTGTATTAATTGTTATTCAAGTAATTTAAATAGTGAATTAGACGTCAACGCGCTGGAGTCGCAGAATATTAGCCTCTTGTTTATTGTTTGCGTGTGGAGTGAATGTCTTTTTTGTTATACATTTTTTTATTGTATTGAAGTTGTATCCGAGCTTGCAGTCTACCTGATGGTAAGTTGTTACTGCTCAGAGATATCATAACCAGCTCCATCTACAATAGGTTCCTGAGCCGATCACAAATACGTTGCAAATCCTAAGGACTATGATGATCACCTCATACGTAATTCAGCGGGTTGTTGTAAGTTAACTTACTTATATTAATAATAATACGAGGAGTATTATTCAGATACATAGATCACTCAGCTATTATCCTCAAATTTTATTGTCTCTCAATGCACTCGATGTTGAATGCAAATTCGTAGAGTACGGTAGTAAAAATACAAAAACAATACTATGCAATTTATGTATTTGCACGACTCCACATAAACATACTCGTATCGACCATTTTGTTGTAATTTTACAGCATTGGTGGAAGTACCTTACATAATCAATAGCAATCACTATTAAATTGAGCATCACATCATTGAAAATGTTTTCACAAACATATTTGTACTTCCTGACCTTAAGTGGAGACCCATTTGAAAATTGTTATTGTCGTTTACAAAGTAACGACATTTAGACTTTTGACTTTTTCTGTTCAACGTAAAGATGACACTATTTTGTGGCTGTTAGAACTATAAAATATTCAAAATATTTTATGAGTATTTAATTTAATATTTTAATTGCCTAATATTTAATGTGTATATACATTTAATACTTTAATTGCCAAGTTGTTTTTTGTTTTTAAAAATAACTTTTTTCACAATTGTGGAGACAAATATTTTCTAATACACATATCTGAAAAATCAGAAGTGTGAGCCTGAATTCGAAACTCGGATCACTAAGTTATCACTGCATATTGGCATTCATTCAGTATATCTACATATCTGGATACGAGACTTAATAACATGCTTTTAGTTAAAATGACTACGTTGCGGCGACTCTAAAGGAATTCGCACTCGGAATACTTTCTAAAGCGTCTGTGCACTGCTTTACTCAGTTAAACATTTACCATATCAATATCACTTTCCCGCTACTATATTAAAATAGATATATAATTCACGGTTAATCCTTAATACACAGATATACATACACATAATATTTTTTTCAAGTTTTAATTTAATATGGTTATAACTAATTACGTAGGTACATACAAATTATTTACTATTTTAAAATAAAATAAACAAAAGACAATTTGAGATGAGTAATATATGATTTAAATATGAAACAAATTATCCAAATCATTAACTCTTGAGAAAGAAGAAAGCCGGCTATCAACTTAAATTAATTGGCGATTGTCAGCCTAAAAACATTACAACTGCTTACTTGTCTGAAAAACAAAAGTGAGTTGAACTTTGTTTCGCAGTTCTATTTACTACTTATATTTTGAAAAACGTCCAATTAAACGTAGTTCTAGTAAATTAAACTATAGTTTCAGAGCAAAACTTAATACAAAAGTTTTATTACCGAAAGTAATATTAAATAATCAAGTCATTTATTACAGCCGGCGTTGTCTCGCGTGCTCACGACCCATTGTGCTGCCATTTGCACATCATTTGTTTTACAAATCAACGAAACAATTACAGCTTGTTTATAATAACTGTATTTTTACGTGTTTTGTAATATAATATCTACTACCGAACTTTTTCTAACATTACGATTTTTTTAAGTAACTGTTACTCTTGCTAGCAAGATTATTGTATTTTATATATACCAGAGACATTTATATTACAGATCAGCAATGTTCCAGTTATGGTATGCGTGCCCAGTGTACGCCCAACAATGGGACATACAACGGACTTTAGCCACGGGACCATGAAAATCTGTTATCAACTCCAAGTGTATATACTGGATAACAATCGCTTTGCTCAAATAACCCCTTACTAAGCCGGGACGCCTCATATTAGCGAGTATCTGAATTTTATGTCGATTAATATTAGTTAGTATCTATTCTTAAATAAGAACACACGACAATATGTTTCTCTATATGATGGTACTGCCGCTTCGATTAAAATTTATATTAATAACACTTGTGAATAATTAATTTTGCTTTCTAACTTTAAGTTCATGAAACCTATTTCCCGTATAACGTTTCTAATACAATAGAGTCTTAGAGAGCCTTAAACAACATCAGTACTACCGACAAAATGACTCAAATCCAGGCAGAAAACAGGTTAGCTCAATCTACTTTCTAATAGCTATTGCAAAGCTGTTAAAACTTGACCCAGTTTAGGATCTAAATTAAAAACTCTATCTCACTCTGTCTTTTATTGCCTAAAGTTTAACTTGCGTTAATATATTATGATTAATGAAAGAATATTTTAAATCTTTTTAATCGATACATTTCAATAAAAGTCTAATATTTTATTCAATGCAAACATCAATTATTTTCAAGCATGCATTGCCTTTTACTTTAGTTAAATCGCCTTGTTAAAATTTTAATTAAAAAGAAATCTCACTATTTTATATACTAAGAGTCTGGAAACAATATTTAAAGTCAAACTAAATATAAAACGTCGTACCGGAAGCTTGAATTTAGAAGAAAATTACGAGAATTGAAATGGAATCCTTTCGCGCATTGAATTATTCATAGTCTGCATGACACTACAAATGGATCCATAATAAAGACATCAACGCGCGCAGCTTCGGTAATATTTGTTTAATGTAATATGTATTTTCACAACCCGTTTATTAAGATATTTGTATGCCGTAAATAACTTTCAATCCTTTAAGTTCATCCTATATTTTCATATGATGGAAGTAGCAAACGAGCATCCAGTCCACCTGATTTACATACTGAGTCTGGGTGTTGCGTATTTGTCTTTTTATATGTCTGTGACGTGACACGTGAAATCCTTGTATAGATAAATGAATGAACAAATTTATTATAATTATAGCTATTGTTTTGATAAATTTATAATTAAATTACAAAAAAAAGTACAATTACAACACAATTCTACGACCAAATACAGACTAATACCGGAACATGAATTTTCGTTCCTTTTTGTTCATATCGGTACGGTAGCATTATGTTAATTGCTTATTATTATGGATACAGTGTAATTTGCTAATTATATGCAGCAAAGTCGCGTGCATAAACCAGTTGTGACCAATATTAGAGTCAAGGACGTGAACGTAAGTTTCACCACTTTCTTTGTTGCGTGCTCGTAAATATGTTTTATATAATGCACCATTTCCGATACTTTCCAGTTCTTGATAATATTATTAGTATATTGCTCTGATAAGACTCCTTCAAACCATCCAATTTATATGTATACCGACATATAGTTGCTATCAATTGAAATTGTAACTACGTAGTACAAAAGGTTTAAGGATTTCACTAATAAAGAAATCTTAATCAATACAGTAAAATTTAATTTAATTAACAAACAAAAATTAACCAAAATTTATAAAATTCATTTTTCATTATTTTTTATTGTATTGAGGTAGCAAACGAGCATGCAGTCCACCTGATGGTACGTGGTCACGGCAGCCCATGGACATGTATGATATAACCCAGATGAAATTAGGATAACATCTCAAGTCGTCTGCATGCGTTGCTACATCTAAATAAGTTGGAACGCCTCAGATGAGTAAGGTTTCCCTTACCACACCCTGCAAACCTGACAGCAGTACTTAGAATTGCTATTATCAAGTTGAAATAAATGTAGGCGTAATTCACGTAAATGTCATATTATTATACATATCATGTTTTCCTTACGAGCCTTTTACATGTTGGAATATAAATCGGAGTTGGATTATAATTTTACCATCTTCTGCCATTTTTCATTGGCTCCAGCAATATAGTAGTGTCAAGTGCATGACTAGCGAAAATTCTAGTCTTTAATATTACATAAGAGAAATGTGTAACAATACAAATGTCCATTGTTATTAGGCTCTTAAAAATATATGATCGCAATAGAAAATACCCGAATACCGTGTGAAGCATTGTGGTGTATGCAAATGATAATTACTGTTACAGAAATGACATCACTATTTTCAACGTCTTAATGACCAGTTTCGTGAACACACCCCTACAAGGACGCTTACACTTTCACTGCCTACTCTTTTTCTCATCAGTCGACTCTCTTTGGCCTGCGAACTTTTGTTTTTGGACATAATGACACCTGATTCATGTCTGTACATTTATACAAAATGGTGGTACAGTTCCGTCTTCTTCAAATTTCAATAATAGATTTTACATATTTTTTTGTGAAAACGGAGTGTAAACCATTGCATATTTAAAGTAACTGCATTATATCCTTAACAACGACGGACGGAACATACCTTACTTACGAGGTATGTTCCGTCCTATGGGTAAAAACACAGATATTGTTTGTTTCATTGATATTAAGATACAAGGAAATTTAAGTTAAATCTAAATGATTATTAAGTTCTTAAGTCTGTAACTTAAGCTGGCATCTTTAATTCCGCGTTGTCACATTTTGAAATACGTTTTTGTAGTATTTTAAAATCCATTGTTACCGAGAGCGGTCTCGTTGTATTTAAGGCGATACTACCACGCCTGTCGTCACGTCTCTTAAGTTCATTTATCAGAATGTCAAAATAAAACGCGACTTTCATTTCTGTAGTTCATTGACAAAACATCACAATAGAATACACTCTGTGACTAAAATGTTAAAGATGCGGATTGTTGTAGCAATAAATCTATAAATTATGAAGATCAGATGACATGAGCGGCGGCGAAAACGGTCGCGCACATGAAATAATGCATATGGCAAATTATTTTTTAAATTTCTTTGTTATACAGAAGACAATCTCCCTATAATTTTTGGATTTTTTCAGTTGTTTTTAACAAATCTCCGTTAAAATTTAACATTGTTCTAATTCATATGTAGGTTCACAAAAAATATTAATTACTTCAAAACATTTATTTTTCATTTGTTCGCAATATGTTGTGGTTCACTTAATAATAAATACATGATACCTACTCACACAGACACGTGAATGCATCTATTTCATTAATCATGTATAAGTGTTACTTTTACTTATGCATATATAGGTATGTCTATGCTAATAATGGTTCACTGAACCAACAGCTCGCTCCATACTTTTTATTTTACTAATGTAAGGATTTTTTACTAAAAGCAATTTAATAGATGATTCGGCACAAATCCTACAGTATCAGAAAGTTTGTAACTAGCTACCGAATAGTTATTTTTTATTCTTTGAAATAAATTAAATGGAAGACCATGTACGTGAGTAATTATGTATTTTTTTGTTTTTATAGTGGATATTTCATATAATTTCATTTCACCCTACATGCTGCTGTAGATACAGACCCGTAGTAAGGCGAATATGGGGAAGACGCGTGCCTAGCGTGGGGATATAAGAATTGCAACAAAGCGCAACTTTGTTCTAGTTTGAAGATCGAGATGACGAGACATTCCAGTTTAGACCTCAAGCGTAGCATAGACTATCTATGGTCCGACTTCAAACAAAATTCAAATCTTATTTGATGCACTACAGATGTCTACTGACATCAGTAACGAGTTATCCTTAAATTGACTACATTCTTTATTTCATTGCGTTAAAGTAGCAAAGGAAAAAGTAGTCCACGCGATGGTAAGTAACCTCTGCCGCCCATAGACATCTATATTTAACGCCAGGTAACATTAGAACCTTACCAAAGGTCAGCCACAGATGCTTTGCTAGCCCTGAGGACTATGTTCGAGTACCTCAGATAAGTAGTCTCCAAAAGAAGTACGACTCCTGCTTGATTACTTCTTATAATTATATATTTGAAGTACTGGCTAGTGACCAGTGACTATAAATGGACTGTCCAGTTCTGGTACCCACCAGCTCTATTACATAAATACATAAGAACGCATTAGACGTATTTCCCGCTTATAACATCTAAAGAATGCTTCAGTACGGACGTACTGTTGACTACGTCAGCTGGTGGCCGCAGGCGAGTGGATTCACTTTCTACCTCACTCGAATGCAACCGACAAGACGGTACCAGTTTATTTTTATTTTCATCGATACTTTTTCTCGTTTTTATTTCGTGCTTAAATTCACTTAAACCTTATATTTAGTTACATTTAGTGAATAACAGATGCATTTCAAAAATGGAAAACAGTTCATTAAACAAACGTTCTTACTTTGACGTTTTTACGTGCTATTTCTTTTTCTGATCAGTGATAAATGTCAATTAACGTAATGGCTAAATTAAAATGTCGAAATACGATTAAAATAAGAAATAGTCTTCAGTGTCATATAGAATACCAACTAGGAACGAGAAGGCGTCGTGTAGCTACAAAAAAAAAGACATCTACAACATGGCCATCCAGGACCTCCTTTCCTTCATCAATCCACCAAGTATCCTCTGACACCAACTCACAAAAATTGCTTCCATTCGCGTCATCGGATTCTGACATATACTAACACAGTAACATCTGTTTTTAACATAAAGGTAGCAACACCAACAACTTATTATCTAAATAAAACCACCAAGAGCAACCAGAATAAATATCTATTTCCGTGCGCTTTTTGTTAGTCAGTTAATTTGCTATTACATTACCAGCTAAGGTTGTTCAAATAACGTGTTAATAAAGCAAATCTCGATTACAGATCCCTTAAACTAGATCAACACAACTTAGTACGACGTGACATAGAAACTTGCAGTTTAACTCATGTATTTATAATTATAACAACTTTTCACTTTCATAAGAACCAGTTTTTATTCTGCGGCTGGCAAAATCTTTGGTCATTTCCGTCCACTTGTCACGTGTTCTACTACGAACTGGTAAACGAACAAAAATAACACATTACTTTTTATCCATTTACATGGTATTTAATCGTTTAGTAGAACTTGAGTTAGAACAACAACGATAAGTAATAATGCAGAAAAAAATGTAAATCAAAGACGGGATTACTTTTAAAAATATATTTACTTGTGTTATTTTATCGTTTATCGAATTAAAAAAGTAGAATAGAAAAAGAAATATAATTACTTCAATAATTATACAAATAATTATAAGAAAGTAGCGTATAA
>DWRA01004664.1:0-10608 GCA_018250295.1 Spathilepia clonius
AACTGCCGCCCATGGACATTTGTGATCCACCTCAGATAAGACCAGAATCCCAACTGAAGTCAACCACAGATGCGTTGCTACCCCTGAGGGTCAAGTTGGAATGCCTCGTTAAGTTTATCTCCCTTACCACATCCATCAAACCAGAACACAGCAGCGCTTAACACTGCTGTTATTAGGCAGAAATAAGTGTAGCGGTGGTGCCGCCGGTGTCGAACTACAAGGGTTCTACCACCTTTAAAAACATACAACCATTTGTGGTCACAAATTTTATAGACGTAATAACTCGTGGCAGTTTCGTATCTGATTGGACATCTTGCAACTGAGTAGGGTCTATTACCGTATGTTGAACAAATTTTTCAGAAAATCCTGTTTCGTACTAATTGTTTCTTATGCACGTTAAATTTTATTTCATAAGCCTGAATATATTACGTAATAATGCGTAAATTATTTGAAACTTATATATTATGTATGATGTCCCAAAGCCCCTTATGTATGCCTCAGTTCGCTTCAACGACTCATGGACGTAAACAAGGAAATAGTTAACCATAACTCCACATATCAAACTATTTAATATACGCCCTTATACCTTAACTTGTACTCCCAAATAGCATTTAACTTATGCCCTTTAAGTCTTATTACGATATATATCATCATATTTGGACAATAAGAAGTTTCTCAAATTTTCTTATTTAAAAACAAGTCAGGTACAAATATTATACCTGTTTATTTAAATGCTGCTTTGGTTATTCAGCTAGGCGTCTACTATTGCTTCTGTATTTACCTTCGTACCCCAGCGCCTTGGCGACGATTTGCCTAATTTACTTCATTTATAGTGTTCATTTTTAATAAATTATTATGTTTTTAAAAGTGTTAAATAAGAAAGTAATTATGTTTATTTTATTATAATTTGTTTTATTTTTATTTTGTAAAAGTTTTGTAGTTAAAGCAAACAAGCTTACAGTACACCTGATAGTAAGTGGCTATTGCCGTTTACTGACCTCCGAAATCAACCCCAGATAAGATTAGCGCCCTACGGGAGGTGGACCGCCGATGAATACTACTTCTGAGGACTAAATTAAAACGTCTCGACTAAGTATGTCTCTCTTACTGCACTCTTCAAACCGGAAAACAGCAGTGTTTAACACTTTTGTTATTTGATAGAAATAGATGAGTTGGTAATGCCGCTGGAGTCAAATCACAATGGGTTCAAACAAAGTAAATACAGTTTAAACCTTCACATATTATGTTTATTGGTATATGACGTAATATACTTTAAATAAGTATACTAATTACTGAAAGTAATTCGTTTTGTAGTCTTTTTTGGTAAGAATTAACTAAAAGCAATTCTTACAAAACCAACATAACAAACAACTAGGTACTGTAAGGAATTTTAAACACTAGCCGTTAGCTTTCGTCTACCCTTTTGAATAAAATATAAATGAACGTAATCAAAGCATCTGGGGTCTTTAAGGAAAAAGAGTATTTAATTTTGTTAATGTAAAAAACATTTCTTAATTGTTTTCGTCAAATTTACTCCTTTAATACTGATTTATGAACAAAATTAGCTTCTGGCTTGAACGATTTTTTATTTAGTTATATAACTGTGGCGTTGGAAGAAACTAATTAGAGTATATTTTCAACAAGTTATGGAAATTGCGTACTAAATCGACACTATTAAAATTAACTTTTAAAGAACCTAACCTAAATACACAAACAAAATTTAACACCTATTTCTGTACCTAACGCCTTCGCTGTCTGTCCATCTGTCACGGCTTGAACCGTTAGACGCTTAAATTGTTTACAGAGTGTGTATTAGTGTAGGCGTAATAACAACAATTACTAAAAATAAAAATAACACTTAAAAATAAAGGAGGATTCCCAATTAAAACCAACCCACATAGATACTTTTTTGTTTTTAATATAGATGTTTTCGATATTATTCTAAAAAGGAGAAAAACATTATATGTATTTTTCTATTAATACGTTTATTCGGTTCTCTCTCCTGCCTCAATTTATTCATAGTCTCCACCTGATTCCTCCCACACTAAACACTACATACATATTAATCTCTGACCGTACGTATGTCGTGAATCTGGGCGTAGACAAGATCCACAGAATAAAGATTAATGAAAGCAGTTCACTCGGTATTATAAAAGCAATCTCTGAGTAGTGAACAGACTGATTGGTTTCTTGTTTAGTTTTTTATTGCAATAAGTAGCCCATCTGAAAGTAGTTCCTACCAGAGGCATGATTATTACATTTTATTATAATCAATTCTAAAAGTATAGACATTATATCATAATCAGTGCTAAACGAGATGAACGTCACTGCTAACTCTCAAAATTAGTTTAAAACACATATATGAAAAATTAAACTGGTAAATTCCATTCATGGGTCGCAATGACCATTAAATACTTCCATTATAAAAAAATATACTCCAGAGATCATCGCGAATTTTAAATAGTTTTAAATGACACGTTAAGTAAATTATCAACAAAATTGTTTAATAATTATTCCAAAACATCATTAGCCAATGCATTAAAGAGCCTTGTTTGTGCAATTAATTAGCCAGTAGATTAGTTCGTTCCTCGCCTTACCTCATTGTAATTATTTATGTCACGCAACATAAACATAATATGTTTACCACGTAAATTATGCCAATTTTTTTAAAAGCGGCTTTACCTACAGATTTTTAGATGAAAGTAGTTTAAACCGTTAAAAATTTAAAGCGTATTATTAAGTTCACTTTTTAAAACATACATAAAAATAGTAATTAATTAGTGTTCTAATTAGCTTCGTAACAAAAAACGCCAATTCCCATTTCAATAAATCGCACACCTGTTTTATACAACAAAAGGATAGACAAATAAAACCTATTTTTACAACAGATATTAAACAAATAGAAATAATTTGTATAACGAAATATTTCAAAGCTTTGTACCGAAAAATTGATAAAGACAGAATCTAATATTTTTTTCAAATCACGAACAGTGTAAAATGTCAACACGCGAAATTAAAAAAAAATCGAATAACTATTAAATCACATTAATTAATTTAATTTAAAAAAATACGAATAACTATTAAAACACATTCAAAATTTTTCTTAGCTTTTGTACTGCAATAAACAGATAAGCTGGTAAATTTTCCAATTAACGTACAGCATAAATCATCACACCTTTTACGACGGACTTACAAGAAATACAAATAATTGTTTCACCTATGCACATTCGCTATTTCTGGAAGCTTCAGTACCAAGATCGATAAAGCAGTAAGCCAATTAATTTCCCAGTTGACGTATAACGCCGAGGTTTTCCTGTCGATTTGGCACTTTAGCGCTGAAGCAACAAGTGAGTTCGATTATCACGGTGACTCGGATTTTCCATTAGCTCTCGAATATTCATTCTCTATACACTTCTCTGGTTAATAAAATGTAAAACTGATAAGATCGAATAAGACGTACTCGTGGTACATGACATAGTTTTCAATATCACAATCTATATAGAAATGAGAGCGTCATATAATATTAAAATATACATTTTTTACACGCGTAGAATGAATAATAATTAATTAGTTGCAATTAAATCTTCATCATGTCTTTTGATCCAAAGAATATTCAGTAAAGTTAGTCATGTGCGAGTCGAATTAGCACCAGGAAGGTTCCGTAACACCAAATGTCTTTCTAGAAATAGTACACTAAGCGCCATCTATCTATACTACTAGAACAACAGATAGATACAACATAAAATGTCTTTGCCACCAACATCAGTTGATGTATTAAAATAGTTTTAAAATAAAAATGGTTTTTTTATTATTATCAGTATTTAATATTATAGATTCCCATTACTTTCGATAATATGTACGAAGAATGCCGAATAGGCCATAGCATTATACACTGTGTAAAATTTCCAATGTCTGTCTATTGCAGTTCAAGAGATAGAGCCCTGGGACAGACGGATAGACAGACAAAAGGAGGCTTAGTAATAAATTACAATTTTTATGCTACGGGTAAGGAACCCTAAAAAAATATTTTGTTATTCTTTATCATCTTCCTAATAATGTCACACTACCGCGTTTTGTTAAGACTGAGAACAAATTGAAGACACAATCTCTATGGTGGACGCTGATAAAAATGAGAATTCCATAACATTACATAGAACCACGAGTATTTTCTTACAATATTTTTTTACCATTAAAACCGGAACCCTAGTCCGGTAACGGTAGTAACGGTAGTCCGCTGTAATACTTACTCGTAGGTTAGCTATCATTACTTGATATCAAGTTTCCATCATTTCTTTTATATTATACCCCCAGCGTAGCGAAAAATCTATGTATTTCTAAGATAATTGAAAGTTGGACCCAATACCTATCACGAATAAGTAATAGTACCTTCAGTTCACAACGAGTAGCCATTTTGCTCAGACAAAGGCCTATACAAAACTTCGAATACGGACTTGAATTTAAAACAGAGGCCGCAAAGTTGTACATTTCACGAGGCACTTTGATAGCGGCAACCCTTTACCCGAGAGGCACGTGTATTTCGCTCCTTTTTCGATTTAAGTCCACCCACACTGCGGCTGCCATACAAATTTAATTACAACTGTCAGAAATTCTCTTAAGCTGAATGTTTTAATTTTGCGATGACATCCCTGGAATATCTTTTCAAAGCATACTATTCTGTGAAAGGTACCTATTTTCTGATGTGGCATTAAGTCCATTGTGAACTTATTTTTTAAATGTCTATATTTCAATTTTATAGAACTAACAAACGAAGATACAGTCCTCCTTATACTAATGGATGGCTGTAACCGACCGCAAATAGGATACCTAAGTTCAATCACACATATAATGAAAACACAACATTAAATCGCTTTTTATGGGTCAAATAAGCGTAAATGGTAGGTACAAGTGTAATAAACAACTTTGGGCGCTTTGAAAATATCCAACAAGAGACAATAACCGGCATTTCTTTCTCCCATACGTATTGGAACAACGTATTGGAATAAACTCCAGGCATTGCCACCTTATAAAGACCCGTTTACCGCAGAGCAGCCAATTAACAACGATTTCTTCATCAACCTATGAAACCTCGCATATGTAACATATGAATAGGCTCTTTTTTACTAAAGTGACACGGCACCAGCGCGGCAACGGCAACGACACAGTATCTCATTATATCAATTGTATGAAATTGTACTCCACGGTATCTCACTGGCCCATTACACGGCGCAACAAGCGAAGGATGAAATATATGTAAGTCGATGTCGTGCCATTGTCGATCAAATTTAAAGAAATGACGTTTCATTTCTCTCATTTTCGTCGGTACCGGTGCCGAATTTTTCGTGTCAGTCCATGATGAACCAAATGTATTTTTAAAATAAAAATGAGAAGGATCATAGACGCTAAAAAGTTATTAACAGTTGTTACAACTTTAATTTTTCGAAACTTCTTAATCTATAACATAAGTTCATACTTTTAATCCTCGATGTAGACATCTCGTCTCGTACATTGTTAACATGAGTTACATCACTATCAAACTAATTTGACTTAGAACTGACGTGGGTTTAGCGTATTAGAAGCAAGTTAACATCTTGATGAGAGTAAGTTCGTTGACACTTGAATTTAATTTAACTTACCTGATGAAGGTAAGTGGTAACTAAAGGTTATACATATGGAAAATATTTGTGATAGTGTTGAGTTTCTACGGTGCTGTTATTTTCATATTTTAAATGTGATATCCTGTGAAAAGATAATTAAAAAGTAACTTTGCTTGCAATCTCGATAGTCTTGGATTCCACCAAAATGCCGTCAAAATTATTTTACACATCACCCAGACCCTGACCAAAAATATCCATCTTTTTTAAATTAACTGATGTTGAACATCTAGTAATTTAAAAAAGATCGATATTTTTTTTTCAAATTAATAGGACCTGCCGGGAACCAAACTCGACACACTGCATATGAAACCAATGTATTAAGTTACGGAGGTATCAAATGAAGTCGAAATGGTTGTAAACTTACAGACTAACAGTGTTCATCCCCTCTATCCAAGGCTGACTGATTACTTAATGTATTTTTACAACAATTCGTTTATTTATCTTAAGTAGTATCTAGAAAATAATTATTTTGATGAAATCCATTACGAACATTTATGTGATTATGAATACCATAGCGCGACATGTTCCATTAAATAAACTTATCGAGCTTATAAATATATTATTTCCCGTACTTACTTAGGTACATAAATAGATGACACCGACTTTGATTATAACGTTTTTCCCGCTGCTTCGTTAGCTTTTAAATAAAACTTTCAATTCAAATGAAGCCTAAATTTTCGGGAAAATTGCGCAGTATTACCAATGTGTATAAACGAATCTCCCAACCATCATAGTAAAACAATTATTTACTTAAATTCTTTGTACCTTCGATAAAAAAACATATCATCCACTTAACTTAATGATATTCAGAATCTCAAACAGAGAACATCTATTCTGATGTATAACAAAATGTAGCAAGTGCGTTGTCTGCAAAAAGTTATTGGCGAAGGCTTATCACTCCGCCCACGCACGTATGTAAACACGTAAAAAGCTGTATCCAGTAATAAAAAAATGTCGCAACACTAGCAAAAATGGCAGATATTTTAACGTTATATTTGAGTATAACGTGTTCCTGTTATTTTACAGTGTATATAATTAAAGTAACAACATAACTCACCAGCTTTCCCGCGCTTCGTAGAATGCGAAGTTTGGTTTCGTGGGGTAGAAACGACCGCCCGAGAAAACTGCACGACACGTTCTGTTATCCTCTCGCGTGGTAATGGCGACGTTGGTCCACGCATGCGCCAACAAACCAATGACGTCAATGGCAATTCACAAAGCATAGGTACAGGCCTCACAGGTGTTGGTATTCATTATGCCGCAGCAGACCTGTGCAAAAAACTTCCTTGATTCGCTTCCATTGTTCTAGTTCTCTCTCCCAACGTACATAAGCCCCATGCTCAATTAAGGAACGAATACAGCACAAATTGTATAAAAATATTTGATTTAGACACTACTTGCTTTAAATCTCTTGACCAATCACAAGCAAATCATCTAAATCAGTAGGCTCCGTCTTGAACCACGACTTTCATGAATGTTACGTCTAGTCGTTTTCCATTGTTAAATACTTATAACATGTTATCCTTAAAGTTAGTTAGGCCGCTTAGTTAACTTTCACGAAGGTCTTTGGGCAGTTTTATAATACTAGTTGTTGATTAGGTTTCTTTATTATGTACTACTAGACCAATTCGTAGGTACTAGAATTTTTGATAATTTTATATTACAGATAATTTTATATTGGTATCAAAAGGACTTTTATGGGTTGCAGCACTTGCAACCTATTATATCATTATTACACTTCTACGCATCTTGAAAAACGTTCGCTGCGCTGTTATTGTTAAATTAATATAAACTTAAGCACTCTTTCAGAAATTTGTTAATCAACGTTATGTCTAAAATGTAGTCCATTGCTACCCCAGAGAATCCTGTTTTCGAGATGAAAATTGTTGTTCGAAAGTTATTCAAACTTTTCCTTACGCGGCCCTTAAGAGTAATAACATCTGCGGCTGACATTAGGACTCTCGATCTATATGGAGTTAATTACTGATGTCCACAACCAATGACAATTTAAATTCACATGGCTTGCATGTAAGTTTGCTATTTGTTTTTTTTAAGGGGTTGTTATACAGTTAGAATTTAAAAAAAAAATCGTTTTTTTTTATTTTAATTCTTAATGTACATATATTTAAGAATACACACAGAAAATTTCATATCATTCCGGTGAATGTTTTCGAAGTTACACGCAAACTTGAAAAGGACTTTGACTCATTTGAAAGGACGGTGACTCCAAAACGTACTCGGGAATTTTAAATGCTGAACCTTACTTTGATCAAGAAGTTGTGAAAAAATAATGTATTGGATACGTACAGAAACGAATACGCATGTTTTGTCAAAAAAAATGTTGAAACAGTTGAAAACGAAAAAGGAAAAAAGTACAAAAACTCTTGTCGGAAAAGGCAAACTTACTGGAAAGCAATAAGGAGAAATTGTGATTCCGTTGAAAAAATGTATAATGGTATCTGCCACATATTATCATTATTGCTTAAGTGACGATACCTCAACACGATAAGTGCCCGGACGGACCAGACTCATGATGCAGCTGGCAGAGGGCTTTAGCTGCTAGTCAATTATCCACTTTCGAACATGATTATGAACTATTATCAGAAGATGTTGCTGACGCTATACTTCCGATTTTTACAGATGTGAGAATTTATTAGAAAGATGTGTAGGTGGTTTTAACCAAAACAACAACGAGAGCTACAATCAACTGATTTGGAAAATCTCTCACAAAATTGTTCTGGCCGGTTCTAAAACTGTGGAAATCGCTGCATACATAGCTGCCGGCATATTTAATGAAGGAATGACATCACTATTGTATTGTATGAAGGCAATAGGAATTACACTTGGGCCCAATGCGCATTCATATGCCGAAAAAGAAGATGGGCAGCGCGTGAACATTCCCGATCTCAGAGCGCGTGAGAGCACCCTATATGGAAGAATGGCCCGCGGACAACATCAGATGCTGCCGAAGCGACGGAGGGTGTATTATATGGTCCTGGAATAAACGACTCCATGTAAGTTCAAAAAAAATTTTCCTATATAACCGTAAGTCGATGACAAACCGTTAGTCTCAAATTTTAACACGAGCTTCTTAAATGTAATACTTAGTAATTAATCGGAGCTATTTTCTCATCGTTAAACATTTTTTTTTATAATCAATTTAAGGCCAAAATTTTTTCAAAATTTCATAGTTTTTTGAGAAACCGCCATTTTTGAAACCGCAAAAAACAATTTGCTTATTCCGTCGATTAATTACTATATTTAACATTACTTTTACCAAATCTGTTTGGTTTTTTAATTTCAGATAATCCAGTACAGAAATATAGTGGTCACCGCAAAACGTCTTTTTTTAGAGGAGCTCCCGGAGATCAGCTGTAGCTCCTTTCCAAATAAATATTTTTACTAATACTGAGTCTTAAAATATAGTTAAAAGGTACCAATTTTTTATTAATTTGTTAATTAACTCTACTACCAATCTCATGCTTATTTTTATTGGAAGGTCCAAAAAGAAATCCAATATAAGATTCACAACATCGTAATTGCGCAATAGAAGTATTCTCTTAATAGGAAATTACTTTATTCCTTATAGCACTTATAGTTATTTAATTTAACGAGGTTGGCCCGAATCTTAATGACAAGACAAGTGTTCCATAGTAGTCGTCCTAATAGCTGCAGCAGCAGGTTCCTAAGAGGTTACCAACTTTCCCTACTTTTCTATTGACTTTAGGTATAGCTCAATCTCTAATAGATAAATATATACATACTAATAACTTGTTTAAGTGTAAGCTCAAACGTGATAAAGCGTTCGACCCGAGAGGTACCGCAGTCCCACTTTTAAGAGCGTGAAACAGTTATTATGCTTCGATGGAATAATTATAATAAAAATAATATAATTGACTTCAGAACTGGCAACGCATCTATGATTGGCTTTAAGTAGCATCCCTGTTCTTTGTGAAGATGGTCATAGATGTCCATGTGCTGCATCTTTTTCTGTCAAAAATAACAGTGTTAAGACTGTTAAGCTTTGAATGTTAAGTCTTCTACTTTGAAGGGTGTGGTAAGGGAGACATACGTACTTATCCGAGTCATTTTAAGTTAGTCCTAAGGGATACCAACGTATCTGTGACCGACATCAGGTAGAATTCTAAGCTTATCTGATGTCCACGGGCAGCGTCATATAAAAAAATAATAAAAATAACAGGTTGTTCGCAAGCTTGTTATTAAAAAATATAGGTAAATATAAACATAAGCCGTTTTATGCGAATTGCATGCTGATTAACTCAATCTGGACGACAATAGAATAACAATGATACACTCGTTTAATGCCGTAATTAAATATTTATGAGTGGGTGTGCATATGTACCATGTTTGGAAATGATTGACTTATTAGGTATATACCTAAGGATATATATTTGGATATCACAATAAAAGGTTCACTTGTTCTGACTTAAATCTATTATATACATCGACTTAAATATTAATCATGAAGTCTGTATATATTAGGTTGTTCGGAAAGTAATTTCGTTATTTCCCTACAGAGGATGTAATTGTGTTTTTTTGATTCAAACTTCACACTTCAACCGCATAATCATTATATGTTTTGAGAGAAGATATAGTAAGACTTGTGTGTGAAAAAGTTCAATTGATTTTACGCAGTAATTTTTGGTAGGTGCCCTTTTAAATATGGAGAGCAGTATTCTAGCCATATTTTACTTTTTTACTACAGAAAAGGTAAAAATATTGTTCAAGTAAGAAAGAAATTAACCGATGTGTATGGAGATGTGTTGACAATACGCCAGTGCTAGAACTGGTTTGCAAATTTTCGATCCGGCAATTTTGATGTCGAAGATGTACCACATTTTGAAAGGCCGGTTGAAGCTGATAAAGACGTTTTTTGATTTTATGAGCGTGGAATCATGCTACTACCAGAAAGATGTGCAAAAGGTGTTGGATC
>DWRA01004665.1:0-10607 GCA_018250295.1 Spathilepia clonius
CGGTGGGAAACATTTTTTTTTTATATGATGAGCAAACGAGCATGCAGTACAGCTGATGGTAAGTGGCAACTGCCGCCCATGGACATTTGTGATCCACCACAGATATGACCAGAATCCCAACTGATCTCGAACACATATGCGTTGCTACCCCTGAGGACTAAGTTGGAATGCCTCGTTAAGTTTATCTCCCTTACCACACCAAAAAAAAGATATTGTTTGAGAATAAGATATCATAATGGTATGTCGAAAAAAATAGAGAATGCTATTGAATCTTTTATTGTACAAAATAGTCCTTCGTGAATTTTAACTCACAAATTAACTGTAATGTAACATGAAACATCCGCTTTATGATTTATTTTCAATAAACCTAATTTATTAGACTATGCAGATAAATTACGACAAGACTAGTTTTAGCGGGCAGTTATGAACATTTCCTGAACAAAATTAAGGACCGTTGTTGTTATACTGGTAACAGACAGGCACTTTTGAGCTATTTTTCTATTATCTACAAATTGATAAATTTCTATCTTTGGTAAGCAAAACATTAGTTACATAGATTATAAAAAACAAGAGAATAACTATTCAAAATTGCACTATTGACATGTGGCTGGGATAATGGAAATTGTGTCATTCCTACCGGAAATAGAGAGACAGAGAGCTTTATTTGAAATGTAAAATCTGGTGATACGATGGTATGGTCTACTAAGTACAAAGCGGCGATTATATACGGAATTAAAATAACGTTTATTTCAAACAAACTTTATCGCGACATTTAAAAAAAATACACTGTAAAATCTGTCAGAGATAATGTCTTAAATACTATGTAAGTAATTAATAATACAAATGAACCTTTTAAATATTACCACGTTCAATCATTTTCATTCAAACAAACGAATTGAAACGGGCGTTTCTTCATTGGAACGACTCAGTACCGACGCTGACTGAACTTTTACCAGTTCTGTCACCCCCTGTATATGGACCATATACACTGTTTATATTAAACAGCTCGTACGTCACGTAGACGCTTTAGTTATCCGCTATTTATTTAGTCAGAGCGAAACCGATATAAAACGCTCACTTTTCGAAGATCAGTTAAAGGGACAAATTGTCGTTTATAAAATCCAATAATTGGATATATCTAAAAAAAATGTATCTTTTAATTCGCGATTTTTGTAAGTAGATATCCGCCCGACCGATCCTATCCGGACGACCCGCGTGGCGGAGCGGTCACCATACCGGTCTGACACGCAGTGGGTTCCGGGTTCGATCCCCGGTCAGACAGAAATCTGAATGATGAATTTAGATTTCTGTTCTGGGTGTTTGTGTATTCGTCTTTGTGTGTGTCCATGGCACCCACGACACAGGATTCCCTAATCCTACTGTGGGGCTGTGAGTGTATAAAGCGTCTTTAAAGAGATACGCGTGTTTTTAGGTATTATTTAAATGGTGTCTGTGTCGGTGTCGTGTCGTTAATGAAGAAGGGCTCAATGCCTATCGAATCGTTGATAGCTAGTTGATGTTCAAGAATAGTTCTATTGGAATATATTTTGAATAAATACCATTCGAATTTGAATATTCATTGAGCACTGGAATGACATTCGATTGACCGCCTTCGCAATAATTCCTGCCGCACTAAAACTGGGCTGAGTAACTAGTTCAACAAATTGAATGCAACAGCAGGCATTTTTCTGCTTGTTGACTATTAAAATTTCACATTCTATACATTTTGAAGATGATAGAACACATTGTGGATCAAATCCTGTGCCACCACCAGCTCCTCAGTTCCTGATTTTAGACTAATATTATCGCGGAATTGATACTTTTTGTTATGTAACAAGTACGGGTCCAAATATCGGCAATAAGATATCAAAACGTCGTATCTTAAGCACCTGTTACATAATAAAAATACACCAATTTCTGTCTAATAACAGCAATGTTAAGTGTTACTCTGTCCCGGGTCGAAATTTGTGATAAGTAAGTTATACTTACCCAAGGCGTTTCAACTGGGTCCTCATGGGTCCATGCATCTGTAGCAGACCAGGCTGAGCGAAATGCTACTAATAAGTAGGATTCTCTTAGTATCTCGTATATTTTTAGTATACAGGTAATTAATATATATTTCCTTAAACGGTTTGCTTTAGTTTGCGATTTACATTTACTTTCCAGGATTTAACCATTGTAAGCGAGAGTATCCGATAGGATAATAATGAAAACTGTGTTTTTCTGCAAAAAGACTTCGAATCTTATATTTCAACTTAAATCTAAATTTGACTATACAGTTTATTGAAGTTTAAATCTAATTCATACAGTTTCTGTTTATTTCAAAATTGGTCATGTAAGTTTTTTATTATACAAGTAGCAAACGAGCATGTAGTCCTGATGGTTAGTCGATATAAACCATCCATAAACATTTTTAATCAACTGCAGATAAGGTTAGAGTCCTACCTGAGTTTGATCACAGATGAAATGCCATCCCAGAGGACCAAGTGTGAGCTTTATCAATAAACATGTCACCCTTACCATATCCTTCAGATCTGAATATAGCAGCGCTTAACATTGTTACAAGGTAGAAAAAGGCGCAGTAACGTAGAAAACTTCGAATATTATCTTTGCTATCCAGTCTATCCAGGCCAAGTTGAAAATTCACTCAGTAAATTATTTTTACATATATATTATTCCCTTCACCTGAAAGTTACCATATCCCATGAGACCAAACAATGTTAAACTAAAACTTTGCTTCTTGGAGTTACCGGTAGTTTTGTTTCCCAACTGCATAGCGTTATATTATTTTACCTGACTTGTGAATTTATCATAAAATATTCATAGTTGTAACCTGTATTTGCTTTTACCGACGTAACGTTGCCAAATAAACTCGATATGAGTAAGTATTTAAATACGGAATTGTCGTAACAATTTATACGAAACCAGCATTATATATTTTTTTAATATACCTAATGAAAAAGCAGACAGGCTACCTAATTGAAAGCAGTCACCGTCGCCTATATTCAGTCGCAACACCAGAGAAATCGCTAATGCATCGCCGGCTTTGGAGGAGAGCTCTTTTGCACCTATCTTGAAGAGCCTCATGTCATAGCGCTCCTGGGTTATCTCAGGAGGATGTTTATAGAAGACTTTAAGCCATTGAAAACTATATTTTTTAAGAACTCTCAGACCTTAGGTTCCATCACGATGTTTTCCGTTATTATTAAAATTCTATACTTTCTTTGCTATAGCGGTATTCCGTTACGTAGGCAGGATATTTTCTGCCTACGTAGTTTCAGGCTAACGTTATAACCTGTTGTTACAAAATATCTGCTGTACTATAATTGTATTGTAAACTCCATGAGAATTTTTACTCAGGTTCTATGTTACAACAATGTCTAAGTTGCTTTAGTTTTAACGGCAGTCAACTGTTTCATGAAGAGGATGTGAAATGAAAATAAAATGAAACAGTTTTTTTTCTGTCACAAATAAGGTCTTATACTAAGGTGCATGAATACAACATATGAATATCCTTAACCTTACATAGTGAGAGCCTGGTGCCTATTGTAGGTAAGAAATACCTGAATTACAGGTCACCAGCGCCCTGTGGCGGAAGACACTATGATAGACATGTGTGGATGCCAGTGTGCGAGTGTGTGTGTGTGTGTGTGTGTGTGTGCGGTTGTGCGTGTGCGTGTGCGTGCGAGTGTGTGAGTGATGTAAGTAAGGCAGACTGACTTACATGATATCATTACGTCGACTGCACGCTCCTTTATTATTTCATCTTCTAAATAAGAACTTGAGATAGACTGCAGCCATAACCCCAATTGGTCACGGAAGACTCTGGGTAATATTTAATTCCATAACACTAGGGATTTTGTGCCCGTTTACTACATAAAATAGTTGCGCTGCACGAAAAAAATATGTTTAATGATTTTACAAAAGGATAGAAGGACTTTTTGATCAATGAGGGATGGTATCTTATAATCGAAACCGAAAAGATTCATTTATTCGCCCACTAACTAAAACCACTAGGTTTAGACAATGGGTTTGTTTTATGATGTCGGCGCTAAGGTAGGATTTTAGAATATGCAACCCATAAGAGGGTTCAAAAGCAATAGAAATATTATTTGAAAATCTGCTTAAATTGAAGTATGCACTATGAAAATTATGTACGTGGGTTACGCTTAAGAAATAATTCTATTCATTAAAATGATTAGAAATAAACTTCTATTAAAACAGTAACGATTGAACAATAGTAAGCAACAACTAGTAATTTAAATAGAAATAAACCTATAAAATCAAAATATATTTAAAATCTGTGATCTTTACAGGCACTCGCATCGGCCAGGCTTCCGAATGCTTCGTCTACTGGAAAGACCCAATGACTAACGACACCTGGGGCTTAAACTTTACATCGCCCATTGACGCCAAACAATTTCGCGAGTGTTGTGTAAGTTTCTGTTACATAATAAATTATTTCTTACTGACCTAATCGAATTTAAAAACTACTGCTTATCGATAACATCTCTGGTAAAATCACGTTTAGGGGAGCTTAATAACCATAAGCATACGACTGATATTATCTGATAACAAAATTTTAATACATAAATTATTAAATCAATCAATTTCGACATTGTAGATTATAAATATTTACTAGAAAGCATGATTTATGAAATTACTTAAGGCTAGACACTGTTTTTAAAATGATTTGTGATTAAATATGCTTTATATAATAATGAAATTACATATCGAGGATTATTCTTTACAACGATACAGTTAAATATTGTTTTTTAAATTTTCTTCTCCAAATTTGTTTTATTATTGAGCAATATTTTACGTGTTGTATTTAGTTTACTTTCTACTTTTCAAAAATTTAACGTATCTTCGTATTTAAAAACATTTTTGTGATCTTATTTTATAAATTATCTACATGTAATGTAACAATTCGTTAAATTCCAACTCATCTTTTCATTCTGAATAATGAAAAAATCAAAAAAATATGTTAATTTATGAACATATTTTATGATTTTAGTCACCATCATTCAAATTCTCACGAAAGGCATCTTCGAGCTACAGCCTCAAATTGGAGCCACCAGGAAGCAAGCAGAAATTTAAGACCAAGAGGAAACCAGTCTCCACGCCTGCAAGCCCTAATCGATCAAGGTAAACATTTTTTTAATATTGAACATTTTTAAAAATTACAAAATATATTTTATTTTTCTGTGAATTATTTTCCGAATTTTTTTAAAGTTATGGTCTACTTATGTCTACAGAAATCGTACGTGGCATATCATAATCATATCATACATATCATAATCGCTCTATACAATGTATACACTTATCTTCCGTAACACGACTGCACAGACACGGACCGCGGCTGTAAATACATTGTATGGAAAAATATAATTTCATCTGTTAATGCATATAATGTTCGTAGATGTAAATTTGTACACAATTTTCGTAATGGATTTCTATGTCATATAAACCATGTCCTCCTTTATAAATATTGATAATTTATTTTGAATTAAAGATTTTTGTTCTGACGCGTCAATATTTTTTGTGGTACTTATTTCAAAAATAAGTTTGGTCTACTAATTTATCTTCACTATCCACGAAACTACGAATATTCGCATATATAACGACAGTTCTGTTATAGTGTATTATAATTAATTTAAGTTTTTTTTTCAGTTTAACTTACGGCCGCGAACCGCAATGCACTTGTATGACGCAGGAGCAGTACGCACGCCTCCGCGCTCAAGATCCTCGCTATCGTAATTATTGTTGATTTACTTAATAATATATATACCACTTTTTACTAGATTCTTAAAAGACACAATTTCGCATTGATTTAAACAATCTATTTGTAATTGATGACCCAATTGTGGAAAATTATGTTTTTCGAGAGTATGTATGTCTCATTCTATGGCATGCTGTATAACTCAAACAGCTTCACGGATTTTATTTTACATATGATGTCATTGGATTCGCTTTAATTGTTAGAATGGCATACGCTATTTTTTAATATGACGCTGATGAATATAAAAAGTGGGATTCAGAGGATTTTTCTTCTTTATCAATCTGGAAGTCAAGAAACGTAGACCATTTCAAAATATTTATAATTTTTTTACCATTAATAAGTAAAAAAAAATGGTAACGCTTAGTATATGATAGCACTTTAATGTTACTATTCTGATACAAACTCTAAAAAAAACTAAAAAATATAAGAACAAAAATGCGACTGCTAAAAAATGATTAACTGAAAAGAGAAAATGAGTACTATAATAAGGAAACTAATATACAAAATACTGTAAACAGTGAGAAACAAACTTTCGGTAGTTTTTCCGATAATTTTTGTCTATCTCCGTCTACAGAATTTTGCCATATACAATTTCATTTTTGTAGTGTTTCGTTTTATCTTGCCAATTAATTATTTTAATTTTAATCAGTGACAACTTTTGTTTTTAAAATAATAAGTTAAATTTCGAGAATAATTACTAATTTTAAACCAGGTTCATCAACATTGCCGCGGACCACGACTCGCGCTATCGAAACAGACGCGACCGCCGCCGCGGGGACCGCCGGCCGCTCTGACAAAGTCGCTGCGGCCACATCTTCCACTTCACTCTACGATAATGTCTCCAACAGCCAGCCGGCTACTCAGACGCCAAAACGTAATAATAATAATAATTATTTATGTAAAGTAACTAGACTCACACTTTACACTACCCTTTAGAATAATTCAATATTCAATAATGTAATAATTGGTGGTTGTTTATAGCTAATGTTACGTTTGAAAGGCTAGTTAGAATCCATCATTTACAATACGTAAACAATTGGCTTAAATTCATTCTCATGGCTAATAAGCGACGTGGTTTTTTATAATAAATTATTTGGTTTTGGTCATCTATTTTTTTTGTGCTTGGTTTTGCAAACATGCCAATAATATTCGTTAGGTAATTTAAGGTTCTTTTTGACACAAAATGCTCATAGTCGAAGTTATCCATTTTCAAAAATATTTTTTCGGTCAAACAACACCATAAAGTAACCTGGTAATGATCAATTTATCCAATTTATCACCTACCAAAGATGTAATTTTTTTAATTTCTGTCTACTAGAAATTGACACGTTTAGATCGTTATTAATAACATTGTCATTAATAAAAGGCGTGTATTGGCCGTCTAATACGGTATAAGCACATACGTATAAGCTGTTTTCCATAATAAATACCTCTACTGACAAACAATGCCTTAGCCTGACAATTCGGCATTAATTAATCTATAAAAACCTTCGTAATCCAGCGGCTGCACGTCAATCGGAAGCCCAGTCTTCTTCGCGCCCGCCGAAGTCGCAGGAGACCTCCACCATGACAACGAACACTTCTACAGCGCCCAAGACCGTCACCGCTTCGGTCGGTACTCATGGAAATAACGTAAGTTTATGCGTTAGTGGTATGTTGTGCTGCTGTGGTTGTGCCTGGAACTTTTAGAGGTAGTATCATTTATTAAGGTAGTATAACTCTTCGTTGTTCGACAACAGCAGCATCGCCACTTCAAGTTTTACCAAATAACAGTTGTACAAAGCTATTGTTTTCTGGATTCAAAATGTGGCTTTGCAGTCATGCTAATATGAAACATTACAAGTTATACTTCGGGAGCTTTTACTTGTAGTGAGTCAGTTATAGCAGTTCTTTGAAACATTTACAGTCATGCAGTGTAAGACATAGTATACATATCTATTAAATTCTATTAAACTTATGCAAATTAACTTTCTATATTCAATTATGACAATAATGCAAATAATACTTTCGTGACATGAAATACTTTGAAATCTGATTCCTTAGTAATCAGAGCATTGAGTAATAGTAGAGCTTGACTTGATGGAACATGCGCGCCCGATAGTTACAGATGTCCAATAACAGTTAATGACCAATAAATATCTGGTTACTTGGTTCTTGTTTCTGTAACCGTTGTGTAAACAAACTCCGGAAGCGTTCATTCGATTTGGTGGTTTCAGCAGAATACTTCTAGGTGTTATTTCTTTGGATGACTGGGATTTAAACAAATGAATGGATGGAAGTGCTATGTTATACAGCTTACCATTAAAATATAATCGTTTAAAATACGCAAAAAAAATCATTCGTTTTTAATTTAAAAAAACAAATGCAATTAATGTTATTGATAAATGTGCGGTTGAATGTATATCAAAATGTTTGGTTTAGTTTTTATCCCAGTATGTAATGTCAAAATTTTCTTCACTTGCAAACCCTAGATTTAAGACAATATGTAAGTTCTACTTAGTACAATTAGTTTTAACTTTGTTACACTTAAAACTGGACGAAACTTCTTTAAAGAATACAAAAAATATGAGATTTTCTTCAAATTACCTTATGTACTGAAAAATATTGGAATATCATGTAAACATTTTCTACAATTTTGATAAACATTGTACAGGCTACCGAAGACCAACAAGCTTCTGGCGGGGGACAGAGCAGCCAAGATCTGAAGTCTGAAGGAGTGCAAGCAGGAGGCACGCTCACCACTTCTAAATCCTCAGCCACTTCCACTCGATCTGGCAAAGAGCACCTCCAGCACATGCCGAAGAGCATTGACTATGGAGATGGGAATGAATCGGTAAGATCATTGTTATTTCTAATGCTTTGCTAGATGCTATCGAAATTATCCATGAATGTGGTACAACCCTTTGTGGGTCGACTCCTGCGGCACTACCGCCATACCTGTTTGTACCTAATGATAGCTATATTAAGCACTTCTGTCTTCTGGTTTAAAGGATATGGCAAGGACGACAAACTTAATGACACATTCCAACTTAAACGTCAGGGGTACCAACGTTGTCGACTTCAGTTGAGATTATAGTCTTATTTGGTGTGGATTACAAATGTTTATGGGCAGCAGTTGCCACTTATCATCGGGTGGACTGCATGCTCGTATAATCCATCATATATAAAAAATGTCTTCTCTGGCTTTTCTCATCGTTATCAATCCATTACTACCAAACTGCAAGCTATGAATCTGGTCTTATATGAACATGGTTTAGGACGTGCACCATGCCAGATGACCGCGAATGTGTACAATTCGCACCCTTTTTACAGAACTTTCAGACGTGTCGTCATGCATCTCAGTTCCTCGCGATGTTTTTTTTAAATCGTAATTAATTTAAAATAGGCATATAACTTCGAAACGTCACAGGTGTACGCCTGTGATTTGTATCACGAACTTCCGATGTGACGGCAAAATGGGAAAAGTTTACACTATCATTAACCTTTGTAACAAAGTAGGGGTAGTTTCTTCCATTTCATTTGTCTCACATTAGGCGTATAATATATTCAAATCCATAATTAGACGAATAACTTTAATAACTTAATACGCACAAATGTGGCTACAGGCTAATTGTGTTTACAATTTTTGTTTAATGTGTTGAGGTGTTGTAATATTTTACAACAAAAACTGCCATTTAACTAGTCTAGTCGTGATAGTGGTCGTGTACTGATAGGTATTTTAGCGAACTGGGTGCAATAAATTAGTTTGAATACATTGAAACATAATATTATCACTGAAATTCATAAAGAAGGATAAGTCTCTGCGTAAAATAATGTTTTTTTATAAACTGTAGATATAAAACCCATTTGATAAAATAAAGACACTGAATGTATTTGAAGATCTTCACGTCGAATGAAAACTAACTAAAGCTGTTTGATGGCAAATCAGTTTAAATTTCCTTTTAAATACTCCTAGTAATATGTATATGTATGCTTCCAGGGACGCGAATCTGACAGACATTCCATGCACAATCACAACGTGATCAACAACAACACGTCGGGCTCTCGCCGCACAAAGTCGAAGAGCACTGAGGATATGAATATGGGTAAGTATAATGTTCTATGATATTTAAGAATCTGATAGGTATAGTATAAGATAATATAGTCATGAATTAGTAAGTAACGACAATTTCTCAAGTACGTAATTAAAGCTAAGATGTGTTTGAATGGAGATTCAGTGTGTCAGTGTGAGAACTGGAGAAATCTTTAGAGTGCCGTAGGAGCTTTTTATCTTGATAATACCTACAGAAACTTAATTTATAGATATATTAGCTACATTTCACTATTATGTTGAGGTGTAATAATAACGAGATTTTTTATATCATTCTGATGAGGCGTGATATTACACGCTATACGTTATAGCATTATTATTTGATCACTATTCTCAAATAGTCATAAGTAACAATTTGAGTTCCCGTTACGTAAAAAGTAAACTTAGAGAAAAGTATCTATAGTAACAGTTACCAATAGTTAATTTAATACATGTTTGGTGTTAATCGTTGGATAGAATATAGTGACAGTAAAATCACTTTAAACATTTTGATTTTCTCATAAGGCGTATTATATATTATTAGGTGTTTATTGAACGCATACGAACGAACACGAATTATTCTTTTATACATTGTAATTTTGCCATTACCTAACCACTATTAAGAGATACAGCGTTCCCACTCATCTGTATGAATTGTTCTTCTACGTTGTTATTTTGTAAACGAGCATGCAGTCCACCTGATGGTAAGTGGCAACTGCCGCCCATGGACGTTTGTGATCCACCCCAGATAAGACC
>DWRA01004666.1:0-10607 GCA_018250295.1 Spathilepia clonius
GAATGCCTCCTTAAGTTTATCTCCCTTACCACACCCTTCAAACCAGAAGACAGCAGCGCTTAACACTGCTGTTATTATGGAGAAATAAGTGTGGTGGTGATGCCGCTGGAGTTGAACTACAAAGGGTTCTACCACCTTTAAACTACTATTACTAATTATTTATTCCTGGGAGCAGCAGCAGAAATACTATTTATTTCTGTGAGCAGCAGTCACTGCTGACCGTTTAATCGTTGGATGTCAACCTAACCATTAAATGGACTGGGTGCTCGATGTTAAAAAAATATTTTTAACAAAACATAAAACGGGCTACGACGTAACTCAAAAATTTAAAAAAATAAAAAAGAGTTCATTTAGTACTTAGTTCTTTATTACAAGTCAAGAGATATTCAAGGTTATACGAAATCGTGTTTTAACAAGGTTACAGGAAAATTGAATATTTTCCAATTTCTAAGAAATGCGACTCGACATACGATCGGTCTCGCAAAATAATCGCTGCATATACATAAAAACGCGACGAATAGAAAACCTCTTTTCTCTGGGGAATCGGTTAAAAAATAAGTAAGGTACGTACGTAACATCAATTCGGTACCAATATGAATTTATTGATACATGCTTGAAAAAGAACTCAATACCATAAAGCAAGACGAAAGCAATTTATAAGACAATGACAGTATAAACTTAGGAACCCGTATTAAGTTTGTTAACATGCCCAACGGCGCGGGCACTGTTGTCTTAGAATGACTGGACAGTTACAAAAGTTTTATTGCAAAACACTCGCTTGTAAATTTCTTCCTACTTATAATACATAGGTTTCCGTAGAACAAAACATCTACCTGGGTTTTAGGGTATTATTTGGTCACCACGGCTAACATAGGTTTTTTATATGATGAACCAGCAAACGAGCATGCAGTCCACCTGATAATAAGTGGCAACTGCCGTCCATCGGAATTGTAATCCACTGTAAGACTAGAATTCTGCCTGAAATCGACCACAGATACGTTGCTACTAATAAGGACTAAGTCTGAATGCCTTGGATAAGTATGTCTCCCTTATCACAATCTTCCAACCAGAAGAAAACAGCGCTTAACACTGCTGTTATTGGGCAGAAACAGATGTGGCACGCAAAGAGTAAATACTTTCAAACAAAAGGTTCTTCAGGTAACAAAAGTATTAGAGAAACAAATCGTGGTTATGTTGAAAGAAAAATTATCTACAAATCTTCGAAATAGTGAATCAAAAGAGAGTAAGATTATTACTAAATACAAAGTCGACGCGCAAGGAGCTGTGGGTGAAACTTTACTCGTGTTTTGAGATAGGAACGTTATTCGAATCTTCGTAGCTCTAATGTCTATAATATTCATTGTACTTTGTTTAACGGACATTTACACTCGCATACAATACTGTGTCTTGTCTTGTCTCGTGTTGTGTACTTGTGTCTAAATGTAGTAATTGCGTACGGCTTTTCGTTATTTATGACACTTTGATGAAGTTTAAAGTCTAAAGCGTTGTAAAGTGCGCCATCACCATTGAATCAAGAACTCTGAGATGCTTTAGCATAGTGGGATCTAGTATGGGGTTTTGTTGATAAGGGAGGGGGAAGGAAGGTCATTATTACGTGGTGGTGATTTCAGAGTGAGGATAGAGACTGCTGTAGATTGTTTGCGTCTCAGCGGTTTATGGAGGCAGATAATGGGGGTGTAGAAACGGCAGATGGGTCTTCAAATGGGCCACGAAAGTAGCGAAATCATTATTATTCCAATTTAAAGTAGTACTTTAAAAATCGGTTAAAATACTTTTTGTACGATGCTATTAATGCACTAATTGCATTAAAAAGTTATCGTTATAATTATTGTTGCAACAATTACATAAGACATTATACATTACACAGTGTTAAATACACAATAAACGAGAGAAAATTCGTTACTAATAATAAAGCAAGATTTAAAATTATGTTTTATTAAAAAATACCAAGGTTTAGCAATGAGCACAAAGAATAATAAATAAATACGACGTTACTGCATGACGATAGTAATTATATTTTAAAACGGTAGTTATTGTACGTTTAACAAAATAAAAATTAAATTATACAATTAATTATGCCCTCGTGTAGGAAATATATAAAATTAGAAGTAGTAAACATGTATGGTGGTATATATTTAGGAATAAAAACATACATGTACAAAATGGTAGTAGATTATTGCAAAGTAATTTAATCATAACTTTATAAACGTCGATTTCCACAAAGTAACGTCTGATACTATTAAGTATTGGGATCCATGTTACGAATACGATAATTGTACCTAAAAATAAATAAACTGCTTGGACCCAAAAAAATAATTCTTTATATGTCAACAGTTTGATTGTGGAATGAAATCTGGATATACGGTATAGGAACATCACACCGATTTTCAAATTTAAATAAATTGTTTTTAAATCACTTCGGTAATTTTAATGGCCCCAACCTCAGCGTCTTACTGTAGATGAGTCAGCGCGAGATATTATTCTGTTGGTCTTTGTTCAAAACTTTCTTGTTTCACTCGCGCCCGACGAATGTAAAATTCCAAATATACAAATATATGTCCTACCCATTCCTCAACAGTACTTCCTCGGGTACACTTCTGGAAAATTAACTGCTATATGAAGGAAAGAGCGGTATTTCTTTGAATGTTTTATTTGTTACGAAATCTCTTGAAGAACATATGTTTAATAAATTAATCGTACATTTGATTGATATATTATTTACAGTTATATATTATATACATAATTATCTTCAATTTGTCTATTACTGTCTGTATTTTGTTATTTTAATACAAAATATATTGTAGGTATCATTATCACAGATACACAAAAATTAGGTGGGATCCCTAATATCATTATTAGATGTAACAAGATTAAAACATAAATGAGAAATATATAAGAGACCAAAAAAGTCATGAACAATGAAAGTAACAAAAATTTATTTAAAAAAAGTATAAAAAGTGCCTAGTAAGCAACGGCATACCGCCTTTGCTTTCTAGTTGACGCTACCACAGATTCTATGTTCTCTTACATTGACATTAACTATTTAACTAATTTATTTACAATTATACCTATACAAATGGGTTATGATAGCCAATCTTCTTTTATCAGATCACAGGCTTTTTCTGCAATCATTATAGTTGGAGCATTTGTGTTAGCTCTTACAATTGTAGGCATTATTGATGCATCTATGACTCTGAGATTTTTTATTCCATAGACTCTTAATCTGGGATCAACTACAGCATCTCTATCCCAAGATGGTCCCATTTTGCACGTACCTACTGGATGATATATAGTCGTAGTGTAATGAGTGTACAGACATTTAATATATTCATCTGAACCCCATATGTACGGACAACCTTCAAGTGGTATTTTTACAAAAGTAGCACCACTTTGCCTAAATGCGTCAGTTTCTTCCAAGCTCAATACATAACGCGATCCTGCTATTAAAATATCCAAGTCTTCTTTGACAGTGAAAAATCTTGGGTATATCAAAGGTGGTCCTAAAATTGGATCAGTTTGATTCAACATTATATATCCTCTGCTTTTCGGGGATAAGAGCAATGGTCTAGCAGCCAAACCGTTGTAGAATGCAAGCGGAAAGATATTAGTCGCTAAATAAGTTGTAGTGTCAGAAAAGAAATCTTCAACGTTTCTTCCATCAAAATGGAATTGAATATCAGGTGCATCTTCGGTTGCCAAATGAGTTTTTATGAAAGCCACGCCATTTAAAGTGCTTGTTGTAGCTAATGGACCATGTCTGTTTACATAAACGTTGTTAACCTCCTGCAACAACTGTTGTGAGTTTATATTTGTTGCCGTTTTATTAGATAAGCTAAGAAGAATGCCATCAGTGGTTACATGGTCCTGAAGATTGTACCCGACTTTAAGATCAGCGAGTACGTTAATTCCTAAGCTTTCTAAATCATATTTAGGTCCAACTCCAGATACCATAAGTAACTTCGGCGAATTGATGGCGCCACTGCTAACGATGACTTCTTTTCTAGCATATACTGTATGATAAACTCCATGTTGGATAAATTCTACTCCATGTGCAACTTTCGTGTCTGGATCAATTATTATTTTCGTGGCGTGCGCTTCACTCATAACATGTAGATTTGGTCGATGGTTACGTATGGGTCTAATAAATGCAGTATTTGTAGACATTCTTCTTCCATCCCTAGAAGTGGACTGAGCTATATCTGTGCCTACTTGGTTGGCACCATTCAGATCAGTGATTGGTAAACCCTTTTCTTTAAACGCCTGCACTAGCATCATCGTGTTGACATCGGTGTATGAAAATCTCTCGACGTTCAATGGACCGCCCACTGCATGGTGGTATTTATCGTGAGCTTCAGTGTCCCTGTTATTTTCCGATTTCTTGAAGTAAGGTAGGACCTGAAAACATATTTTAGTTGCTGACTAAAAAAAAAATAAACATGCCTTTGAGGAAAGGAGTACAATATTATTACGTACATTTAACGTAATGAAATGTACGAAATATATTTAATTGTAAATTATCGTGTATCCTAAATTTCTGACATACATATACACATTTGGAGCAGGTACTTAACCTTACTTAAAAAATTAAACATAAAATGAATGAAACATTTATGAATTTTATAAGCTGTGTTTATCGTAAGTATTTAAGTTATTAATTTACTAAAAAATACCTACATCTCGGTAACTCCATCCAGGATTTCCAAGATTTGCCCATGTATCATAATCCAATCGTGCACCCCTCATGTACACCAAGTAGTTGATGGCACTAGATCCGCCCATCGTCTTCCCTCTGAAATCATAAACCCTTTTTCATATCTCTTATCATCAGTATGTGATATATCTACAAAGCGTGCGGTGGTACTGCCCTTATCTAGACATGTAATTAAACTACTACACATGACATATGCATAATTAGAAACAAATATTAAAACTACAAAAGTTTTAAAAACTACTTTTAGGTACACTAATCAAAACACAATTACACAAACACAAAATAGTAGTCACTGAAGATATAAATAAAAATGTTCATAAAAGATAGAATAACGAAGTTAAATATGCTTATTCAGATGCGATTTAAATTCAAGCACATCTTAAGTCTTATGTTTGTGGATTGATACAATCTACAACCGTGCATTCCATCTTATTCAGAGAAGAGAAAAATGCCTATAACTAATTTAGGAATGGTTTGATAATGAAAGTCATGCTTACTTAGCGCTTAATACATTAGCATTGTGTGAAATTAAGTAAACGACGAATTGATTATTTAGTCTTATATTTGTTGTTTAATTTTTTCATATTTCACAGTAAATATAATAGAAAATAAAGAACAACTGTGAGCTAATTTCAGTTTTTTCATGAATGTCAACAGTGACATAGATTTGATTTCACAATGAATTGTGGTGCTACGCATAACTGTGATCAAGGTTAGTTATAATAAATGATAACAATCGCTCGCTACAGGAAACTTTTTTATCACTCTTTGAAATCTTACGCAACAAGAATGGCGAAACTAAAAATTTCTAGTGCATGAAATAAAATAATATATACTTTTACATAAACACATAAAACACAAACATAAATAAATAGTTTGAAATAGGCCCAAACATGAACTTGTACAGAAGTACTTAAACACAAGATAACAGACATACACACATATACCCAGACCAAAAACAAAACGATTAAAAAAGTACAAACATGCAAAAAATAAACATATTTCGAACTAAAACATGCAATTATTAAGAATACTATTGTAGTTACCAGTTACATAAAAAATACGTAGATACACAAAAGTTAAAACCAATTTTATTAAGAAATACGACACATTATGTGTAATAGAAAAATGATGGAAACTATAAGGCTTCTACGAGTACAAATTGTAAAAATATACCTACTGTATAACTACTGGCTTTAGAAGTTGTAAGGACTTACCAAAATTCATAGAAGCTACTTAAAAATGAATTAGTCTTAAGTCACTTTATTATACCGCATAAACAGATTAAGGAATTCCAGAATAGTGGATAATAAAACTTCGAAATTTTATGGTTAAAATAAATATATTTTAAATTATAGTCCTATCTAAATTTAGGCTATATACAAATTTGTACAAAATTTGCCTATCATGATTCTTGACATAGTTCTCCCCAATCTTCCTTTATCATATCTGAGACTTTTTCTCCAATCATGATTGCCGGAGCATTTGTATTTCCACGTACGATGTTAGGCATAATTGAGTTATCAGCAACACGCAAATGTCGAATTCCATAAACTTTCAGTCTGGGATCGACTACAGAATTTTTATCTGTATCGGGACCCATTTTGCATGTTCCCACTGGATGATATATGGTGCCCGTATAACGTGTGAGAATACACCAAAAGTATTCATCTGTTCCCCAAGCATAATTCGCGCAAGCTTGTACTGGTCGTCGTACAAATTTGACTTGATTTTCTATAAAAGGTTGTGTTTCTTCTAAAGTGATAGCATATTTAAGAGCATCTATTAAAGTATCCATGTCTCTTTGTTTAGTAAAAAATCTCGGATAAATAAGTGGTTGCCCAAATAACGGATTGGTTCTGTTCAGAGTTAGATACCCTCTGCTCCGAGGTGTTAGAAGGATTGGTCTAACGTTGATACTATCATAAAATGAAAATGGTAGTGTTTCAGACGCTAAATAAGATGTAGGGTCAGAATAAAATTCTCTTAGATTTCGCCCGTCGAAGTGGAATTGTATATCAGGCGCGTCTTTATCTTCGGCGAACTGAGTTTTTATAAAAGCTGTTATTTGTAAAGGTCCTGTTTGTGCTAACACACCATCCCTGTACTTAGACTTATAATATTGTTTCGTTTCATCAATAATTTGATTAATATTTACTAAGGTCGATGTTGCATTAGTAAGTTGCATTAACATCGATTCGGTAGTAGCATGATCTTGTAAATTGTGTCCTACCTTTAAATCTGAAAATACTGTTATATTTAACGAATCCAATTCCTTTTTCGGCCCAATTCCAGACAACATCAGGATCCTTGGTGAATTTAATGACCCTGCGCTAATTATTACTTCTTTTTTAGCATAAACACTTTTTACTATACCATTTTTTATATAAGTTACTCCGCATGCAACTTTTTCTTTCGGTTCTATTATGACGCCAGTAACAAGAGCATCAGTAATAATATCTAAATTTGGTCTCTTGTATCTTATTGGGCGTATAAAACCCCTATTGGTAGACACTCTTGTACCGTCTTTCGTCGTAGTCTGGGTTACCATCGTTCCAAACTGCTCTCGACCATTAAAATCGGTAAGTGATAAGCCCTTTTCATTAAAAGCTTTAACCAGCATGACAACATTTTGATCAATAAAAGAAAATCGTTCGACATTTAATGGACCGTTAAAGCCGTGGTATTTTTCGTCAATTCCTTCAATATCTCTGTTATGTTCTGATTTTTTGAAATATGGAAGCACCTGAAAATTTAAGCAATGTTTAAGTAGAAATATATTATATCTGAGTCTTAGATCTCAAGTAGAGTATAATAAAGAGGCTTATGCGTAGATACTTCTTTATAGCTCCATCCGTTATTTCCTAGGGTTGCCCAGCCATCGTAGTCACGTTTGTTACCTCTCATGTATACGACATAATTTATGGCGCTGGATCCGCCCATTACTCGACCGCTGAAATCGCGAAATCGTAAAAGTTTATTCTTGCAGAGAAGATGCTTAACAGTCCTTCAAGAATGTTGTAAACCTTCTGAACATATTAAATGACTTGTCACGGATTAATTTGTTTTACGGTATGATTATCACTTTCCTTTTGATTATTTTAGGGTTCCGTTTTTTAGTCGACTGGATGGAGAGTGTTATGATTTTTTAATGATATAATTAGACAGACAATAATTAGTATAGTTATTATTTAATGAGGTATGAAGATTTAAAAAGAAATAAGATTAGGAATGAAATGCACACAACAATGTCATATAAAGCATGAGAAGAAGAACGAAACTGAAAACATTTCGAAATTGCTTACCCGCTGGTATCGGGACATACCCGGAGTTCATCTACCTTTCAATCACGACACTGCAATCATAATACCATATTTACTCTGAAAAAATTTCTTTACATCTAAATTTCTGCCTACCTTAACCAAGCACACGTCTGTCCTCTTTGCGCCCGACATGTCAGTTCTTCTGGCTGAGTTCTATACAACCAATCTATGTTCGACCTGCCCAGAACTGGAGCGAATGATGGCACGCTTGTCACATCAGGTTCTTCTGGACCGGCCTCTAGGAGTAGAATCTGGAATTTCGAAATTAAATATTTTTTGATATCAAAGTAATTGAAGTTGCTGAAGTATGCCAATTTGACAAAGACTTTGGATAGCAAGAAGTCACCAGTTTTCTGTATATCAATTTCTGTATTCATGGAAATTTATTAGCAACAATAGGTAGGATAATGGTAATTTTTTTGTCATGCGTATTTATGCCGTCATGCTGCATACAAACTTGCTGCACTCACTGTGCGACCCAACTGTGCATATAAAACCAAGAGGGAGACATAAACATGTGTGACAGGAAAAAAGCCCTTGAGAACTGTATGGAGTTGGTCACAGATCCAATTACTATATCCGAGGATTAAGTTGGAGTGGTTTGTATAAGTGTATTTGCCTTAAAATAGAATATAGTAGCAGTAACACAGATAAAAGAATATGAGAATTTATCAAAGCTTAGCGAATTTAAGTAAGTATTCCTGCAACCGTATTCCATGCTAATTGCAAGTTTATTTGCGTTTTAACTACATTTACATTTTTAAACCAACTGCAGTGTAGCTATAACTGGAGATTATTTTTTAAAACGGGAGATTACTAAACAAAAATACTTTTTCTAAAGCTTTTTGCAGCTAAATGCACTTTCATCGAGTAATTAAACAAAGTTTGATACGCTAGAGGAACAAAGCAACAATTAGTATGAAAAATGAAGGAAGGTTCCGCTTCCGTTAGAAAGTTTGATTGGGTCTGAACTATCAAAATTATATTAATTGAACCAGGTGCCCGTTACATAAATAGTGGAGCTTCTGGTTCTACTTTTATTTTCGTAGTGTATTTGGGAAAGACTAGCTTATAAAATCAAAAGTGATAAATCGAACGAAAAGAAATTAAATGAAACAAAACGAATGAAAGGAAACAAAATAAAAGTAAATGAAAAATATGTTTTTTTTTTTATGAAATGGAGTTTTAGAGAGAGACCGTATTTAGCAGTAAAACGCAAAAAAAAAATTAAGTAAAATTATTACCTACTTAAATATTTCAAGAAAAAAATAAAAAAAATTCTTAAGTATGTATATGGTTCTGAAGTTGGTGCTCAAATTGGCGCAAAATACGATTATTTTGCAGCGATGCTGAACATAATTACGATACACGACGAATAGACAGTTTCATGCCATTGGCAAGCTTCGTTTTTAAAAGGGTTGTAGCCAATTCAATGCAAATTTTATAATTTTACAAAAAAAGTTGATACGTTGGACGTACGTATATGCTTTGAGCGCACACCTCGCTATACCATCCCGCTATAAAACCTTCAAATCGGCCGATGTTTATGTAAAATACGCACACACATTACATTTATGCGGGCTGTTATCGTAAAATGAGAGTAAAATCATGATAGAGGCATGCGTAAGGTGTAACGTAAAATGAAAACGGTGGTTGTTTAGGCGACGATAAAGTTATATGGGTGTCTGCAATCAAATTCTTCATACTAAAATAAACTTAGAAAGACCGTAAATGAAAAATAAATTCAAGGAAATTAAAAATAAAAATTAGTTTAAAAAGAACGCGTTTTAAAAATATATTTGAAAAATGGTTAGTTAAAATTAAAATGAGAGAAATTGTATCTAGAGGTCATAATGTTCTATAAAGGTCATATCTAAAGGTCACTATGACCTAGTTCTAAAAAGTAAATAAACTTGTTTTTTATGGTACCTAAAGATAATCCTAGAGCTGGAACATTGCGGACCGTTTTAAAAATAAATTAAAAAGTTTAGTGCACTTTTATATCCTTAATGCTAAAAACAATTAGTATTAAAAATATACTGCACAAACCACTTAATCGCTTAGTATGTTAATTTGTTCCATCGTTTAAGAGTACTAGACCAGTTGAAGAAAATATACTCAGTAAACTAGCAGCTGAGTGCGATTGTAAAACTTTTTCGCTTTGGGACTGAGTGTCATTGTTTTAGTTTTGTCAAGGATATAAATATATATCTGGAAAGAATATTAACTTATTATCATTTAAATTTCAAATTTATTTATGCTTTACCTTAATTGTATTTTTGAGATTGTAATCTATTTATTTAAACCATACTTATATTAAACGATTTATTTATTGCATCATTGTTTTATTTATTTTATTCATTTTAATTTATTTATGATTTAATTTATTCAAATTAAGAAATGTGTAAAAATATTTATGACATTTTGTGTTGATGAGTGTACTATAGTGAACCATTTTAGAAGACCATCCTATGTAATGTCAAGTTTGTAAATTATGTGATTATTAATGTCAATTTAGTTTACAATACGTGCTAATAAGTATAACTAATATT
>DWRA01004667.1:0-10605 GCA_018250295.1 Spathilepia clonius
TCTGTGGATTCTTATTATATTACAGACTTCTGGGTAGCAACGCGTGTGAACGGATTTACATTAAGGGTTAACGCGTGTATTATTTTTAGTTATATCGTAAGCCGTGAACTTGGAGATTAGTTAGTCTAGTAGGAGAATTAATACAACATATGTATCATGATTATTAATTCAAAATGAACAGAGACGTTCATTGACTCCTAATTTAAATGCTTTTGACCTTTTTCTAGGTGAGTAATCACAAAGTTATTAATTTGATACGTTTTTAAATAAAATTTAAGTCGCTAACGAACAGTCTTTATCATGGTAAATTTTCATTATGAACCACCGACTCCATATAAAACTGGGATTCTACTTAAAATTGATCAAAGATCTTGTAACCACTCCTGAGGACTACAACGGTCACCTTATAAGTAAATAGGCCAGCACCCACACCCTTCTACAGAATTGCAATAATTGCTTGATGCTAGACGTAAGTTTGGCGATGGTATTCCTCAGTCGAACTGTACTGGACTAAAATGGTCAATTTATTAATACGGCAGCCAAGAATTTGAATAGATAAATGAGGATGCAGACCATCTAATGCCTTTAAGTAGATTGCATGTGTACACTGTGGTCTGTGAACAACTGCAATCAATTCGAAACAATTTGACATTCTGTTTGTAGTCGCTAGCACTAAAGCCTACCAAGGAAGAAAACATTTACACAAGGCTTCTTTTTGTAAGGTACATGATGACTAGGAAAATATATTTGAAAATGCATTCTTTAAAGCTAAATAGGAACTCAAACCTCGTAATGTAATTAGGGACATATAACAGATACCAGATTACAATGTAGAAGTACAATGTCATGTTAGTTCGGCCGTTTTTGCGAAACTGAACAAGCGACAGGGCAACAACAATAATGTACAGTCGAGGCAAAAAGTCACAATCAATTTGACTTCAAGTTTTTTCATCACATGCACGATAGCAAAAAGCAATTAGTACAGTCGCGGAATAAACGGTCGTCCCTTACTCAGCAAAAACTGATGCGAGCGATACAAACATACCTGGTGAACTATAATTGAATTACAGGTATAAGTTTTTGTTACTGGACCCCTTTTAGGGTTGCTCGATGTGTTATAGTTTGTAGTCATGCTCATAAAGTTGTTAGTATTCTATTACTAGAGAAATTATATTAATTTTGAAGTATAGAAAATAGATATTATGGGCGTGTTCGGGAATTTTTATTCCTTGATAAGAATTCAATTTCGACATATCTCGTACTCAATGAATCTAAATATGGCGATTAAATTATTTTATAAATTAGACCACAATATTTCATCAACCGTCCCTTAGAACTCTGACCTACTGAATGCAGCATTTTGAAAAATAGTAATTTACTGTGATTACCACGATTAGTGTTTGTGATCGCAATGAAGCATATCATCGCAGCAAGTCCTTCCTATGTCTTGGATTTCTTTAGTCTTCTACGAAATCTGTAAGAAGTTTTATACATTCCTTTGATTTAACTCCTGGTCTCCCTACAACTTTCATGAGAGGACAAGAAATGGTGTTATTTTATGGGCACCACAGGACTTTCGTATAAGCCAAAAACAGGTGACACCTCACCAATCCAAAATCAAAATTCTAGCTTTCAATTTTAATTAATTTGTCAAGTCCATGATCTAAGATATTTTAGACGCCCAATTTATGGAATATAATCCAATAAAGAAGTGTGTGGATGGAATCGTACATTCTCAAACTATGTAATTCTACTCCACTTACACAAGACTGTAAATCGATTCCACTAGAAAAGCAATCTGTTATTTAGTCGAGCCGAGGTCAGTGGAGCACGAAACATTATGACGGGGTTAGCTCGACTTAATTATAATTTTATTGTTCAAAAGCCACTTCGGATTTCAATGGATTTATTGTGGCCATAACGTTGGTTAGGGTATAGACCAATATAGTAATTTCATTTCGTAACTTTTGATCGTGTTCATAAATTTAAAGTTGGGGCAGGTGAAGTGTTTCGGTGGGTTGTTTAATCATTTTCAACTTTTTTAATTAAATATTAATATGGGACCTCCAAAAATCCGATACGTAGTTTCAAAATCTTCTTCATTCTATAATAAGATAGCGACCTCTACATTTCTTCCTCATACTTAGTTTCATTGACGTTGAGATATCTAACTTGATCCTCAATTACATCAATATATGTTATTTACTTCTTTCTGAGCAGTCATTAACTGTTGTAGGTAGACCACGTAACTAGTAATTTGCGTGTATAAATGTTTGTCATTGTGTCGTCAACCCATTACTTTTCATTTGTTTAATTATATTATCTTACGAATTAGAAACATGGCTTTTGGAATGATGGAAGTTTATGTCATTGGCCACTCTTCTACTTTCTTCTCTTCTACATTGGAACTCGTCTACATGCTCGTATTTATCTTTCGTTACTCTGTTATCCTTCAGTTTTAGATATATGCCAATTTAGGAACTTAATTACTTTCTGATACGCACATTTATCGAAAAATCTGCAACCGCAAATTTTATCCTGACATCCAGCACCAAAAACCTAAACCCACAACAATGGGCCATTACTCCCGTGTCAACTTATTACAACTAAACCTCTTAGCGTTGCAAATAAATCTCAATTCATTGGGTTTCGTATTTCGCTGCATTTCTCGCAACTTGCCGGATATTGAATTTTCATACAGATCGTTTGTTATTGCGACCCGTTTTTATTTATCGGACGTTTAAACCGGCGCGTTTGTTGACAGGAAATTAATGCATCGACCGATTCAATTTGTATTAACGAGCCGAGGGGCACATCTATTTGACTTTTTGTACATTTTTAGAAGAATGCAGCGAGCCGTAATCGCCAGCAATCAAACGGTATTTAATTACGTTCGATGTTATTTAATCAATGTACATGGTTTTTAGTGTAATTCCGAGTATTGCGTGAGTTCGATGTATTTCTTGCGTTGAAAGCGCATGCCGCTAGATGGCGTTGTTTTCTCTATTGTGACAAAGTGACGCAGTCGTTAAAAACATACATGCTATATCTTCGCATGATACGAAAAATGTTCTGACCAGTTTTATCTAGATAGCCAAAAGCAACATCCCTAAACTAGACTTTAATAACAACAAATCAAAGACACAAATAATATGTGGATTAGGGTTTAATTTTAGGGTCCATTTATCTGGACGTTTACCTTCTAAAACAGCTGGAACATAAATTACGTGTACATTCGTGAAATATTTCATACAGAATGCTGTTTAAAACATTAATCAAAGTAATCATACGACCGTTCGTCACAGCTCGTAGCGCGTTGACGCATCTGTGTGAAAACAATCAGTTTAGATGTGTGCTTCAACGTGGAAGCTTTTGCAAGTGAATGGATATATTTGGACGTGTGGAGATTTTAAACGCCGTGTTTTATCACGAACATAGTAAATGAACGTATTTTTTTAATTTTAATTATATGTTTTTTCATTATTTATTTTATATTATTAAATCGCAAACAAACATGCTATCCGGCGAACGGGGGCACCACCGCCACATTTATTGCTCCATTATAAGAAACGATCATTCCGTGGTAGACTTCCGGAGCAGTAACCCATCGTTAATCTCTTATTCTCTTTAACCTAACCAGTGAGTGAAGGTCACATATATCCAAAATTAGTTAATATTTCTCTTGTCTTTCTTTTTATTCAATACTATATACCACTTCTATAGTTCAAAAGTGCCACGCCCGAAGACTAAACTATATAGTATTATGTGCGAGTGTATATTCATCTCTACTCGTGACTATCAACACGGAAGCTCCATGAGCTAGTACGCGTTGCTCCCAGCATTAACGTTTAATGTTGATAATCCTGGGGACTAAGTTGGAGTGTCGCGGGTGCAAGTTAAATATTCCTTCAAAATTATTAGTCCGTTAACAAATAGCGATGTACACAAATCACCGTTCCGTGTAGTTCCAATTCAGAGTCAACGAATCGAGAGACAGCGTCATATTTACTATAGGATTTACGAAAAAGTACATACTTTTTTGTATTTATTTCCTTTCCTCTTTATCTATATATGCTCCTAAAGGTACATAATGATTTAGTATATATGTGTTTTGCAAAGGAAAGACTCCAGGTTGTCGTGTAGCGAAATTCTCAGTTCCGAGCGCGTATACAAGTTGTTTAAAAACTTCAATAGCGTGATTCAGATTACTTGTGGAGCCATCTCTTGACGAGTTACGTGTGTTGAACGGCTAGGTAAATAATACACCGTCTTCAATCTGCATACATGTATTGATAATATGTATAATCAACGGTCCTCTCACACGTCTATACTTAATCCCCGACCTCACGTCTTCAACCCAATGGCCGCCCGTTAGTTCTTCCTTTTACCCTCTTGACAATTAATATTTTTATAATACTTAAGTGGGTATTTAGATATTTCAACAAAAATGTGTAGGTAATATTAAAAAAACTTTAAATTAATGTTCTGAACTAGAAATCGCTAACAGACGGCCATTCTGCAATAGGAATGTCCCCATTCCTAATTTCAGCTCGGCCATTCAATGATGTAGGGTATGTCCTCATACCATTTAAAAAGAAAAAAAAAAATAAAATAAAATAAAAATGTAGATTTTCATCGCAAAAATAATTAACAATAAAAAAAATCAATCTAATCCACTTATTACAAAGTTAGGTAACTCATAAATTTAGTATAACAATTCTAATACAATATAGTATTTAGTTAAAAGTAACTGTATCATAACAAACGTAAACATATCATTTGATTAGATAAATACATTAATTATAGAAACAATTACAATTTCCGCAAAGCTCCCGTTTAGCCATCCGAAAGCCACGGTCTGCTTTATTCACTAAATGGTCTGGTAACTTTCTTTTCTATTATTTGGCCACCCGAGAGCCATCAGCTTACATATCTGGCCACCCGAGAGCCATTAGTCTGCAATCAATTTCCAGCGGTTTAGCCACCCGAAGCCACAGTCTCCAACTCTGTCATATCAGCGCTGTAGCTTAAAATCCCGAGTAGTGCCGACTCCCCGATGTCGTCACTAATCTAAGCTGTAAATGATATGGATATTGGGTAGAGGACTACCGGCCACTACCACTATACATTCAGTAGCATAGATACATTAATACATTAAATATATAATTAAAATTTTACTATAAGGTGTATATTAAGTATAATGAGGGATATATAATTAAATAACGTTACTAATCATTGGGCGAATCCGAATCGCTATTATCGCTTTTATCACTGACTACCGGCGACAGACACAAATTGATCCACGGTTTTAACTGGTCAGCGGGAAAAATATTCTTATATGGTCGTGGTGACAGACCCTTAATACTAGATATTTCATATCTATCCTTTTCCAGTACTGCAGTTACTTTAAATGGACCTTTAAACTTCGCGGCTAACTTTTTACTTTTACCCCGCTCTGGGTTGTTGTTTGGAATCATTACGAGATCATCGACTTGAAACATCTTAGTTGGCGCCCTAGTTTTATCAAACTGCTTTTTCATATTTTTCTGTCCTTCTGTAATCTTCTCTTCCACTGATTTTCTCATTTCATCTCTATCAGTCTCTGAAATTTGTTCATCTGTTTCTAGAGCTCCTTTAAGAATTCCTTCAGCCTGACAAGTAGTTCTTTGCCCAAAGATCACTTCAGCAGGCGTTTTTCCGGTACTTTTATTTATTGTGTTATTAAGACTCCACTGTAATTTCGTAATATTCATGTCCCAATCCTTCTCATCCAAACCATGATTCATAGCGGCTAACGAGTTTAGAATCGTACGGTTGTAGCGTTCTATCTGACCATTTGCTCGAGGCGTCGCCACTGAATTTAGAACGTGTTTGGCTCCAATGGATAATACAAAATTTTTAAAGTCGCTGGACGTAAAAGTTGTCCCCTGGTCCGATATAATTATTTTCGGCGATCCGAATGTTGCAAAAATATCTTCGAGTGTTTTAATTGTAGTTTTAGACCTAGTATTCTTTACAGCTCGAATAAAGATAAATTTGCTGAACCCATCAATAATGCCAAGAATGTAACTATTTCCACGTTTACTTTTTACAAATGGACCCAAGTGGTCCATATGTATAGTATGAAATATCGCATTTACCTTAGGAATTGGATGTAAGTACCCAGATTTTTTTCCAGACATTTCTTTATTATAGGCACAATTAATACAAGCATTTACATACTTCTTTATGAAGCGGTTCATTTTTGGGAACCAGTAATCAGCTCTAATCTTTTCAACTGTTTTTTCGGTTGAGAAATGACCTGCTTCATCGTGATTAAGCTGACAAATTCTCCACCGTGCCGAATTGGGTACCACCCATTTTAGTTTAGATCCTACACGCCTGTAAATCTTACCATCGCGCAATACATAGTTATTAGATATATCCTTTATATCCTCTTCGCTAGTTTCTAAAATAGTTTTAATATGTTTTATTCGTGGGTCAGTCATTTGAACTGTATGAAGCCAATCATGAGCTGTAATATTAAGAACCTCCACTTCTATTTCACTTGGTGGCGAAACAGGATTTCGGCTCAAGGCATCAACGTGCTGCATGTTACGGCCTGGCCGATACTCGATAGTAAAGTTGTATTCTTGTAGTATTAGCCACCACCTAGCAATTTTCGGTATTAAATCCCTTTTCACCAGGGTCGTACGCAATGCATTGCAGTCGGTGATAACTTTAAATTCCAGACCGATCAAATAAACCCTAAATTTCTTTAAAGTCAGTACAACTGCCATAGTTTCCAGCTCATAAGAATGCCATATTGCTTCCTCGCGAGTCGTTTGACGGCTAAAATAAGCGACTGGCTTAAAAGGGGAATCTTCGCTAGGTCTTTGAAGCAAAATCCCACCAATACCTAATTTGCTAGCATCGCAGTGGACCTCTGTGATGTAATCTGGGTTATACAATGCCAATACAGGCCTAACTACCAATTTAGACTTTATTTCTTCAAATGCTCTATCTTCTTCATCACCCCATTGCCAAGAGACATCAGCTTTAGTCAGTCGGGTTAGTGGCCTCACTATAGAAGCAAAATTAAAAACAAAGCGCCGAAAATAACTGGCTAAGCCGATGAATTGACGGATTTGGTGCACATTCGTTGGTTTCGGGAACTCAGCAACGGCGTTTATTTTTTTACTGCCGGGTTTGAGACCCGCTTCGGAAATATCATAGCCAAGATACTCAATTTCAGATTGGAAAAAGAAACATTTTTTTAAATTAAGGGTCAGGTTGGCATTACGCAAAAGATATAAAATAGCTTCTAATTTACTGAATGCCTCCTCGTATGAACTACCCGTTGATAGCAAGTCATCTAAATAGGGTATAGCCAACTCGAATCTTTGAGATCCCAATGCTTTATTGATCATACTTTGGAATACCGCAGGGGCATTGACAAGTCCAAATGGCATCCTCATATACTCGTAGTGACCGTCAGGAGTCACAAAAGCTGTTATGTGACGTGACTCCTCGGCCACAGGGATCTGATAATAACCCGATGCTAAATCCAAACTTGTGAAATATGATTTTCCACTAAGACGATCAAGCTGATCATCAATGATAGGCATCGGATAACTGTCCTTTATGGTTTTCTTATTTAATGCCCGATAATCAACGCAAAGTCTGTACTCATTATTTTTCTTTCGTACTAAAACTATTGGGCTGGCATAAGCGGACTGAGATTCTCTTATGATATTATTAGCTAATAACTCTCCTATCATTTCTCGAACCTTTGCACGCTCACTGAAAGGAAGTCTATACGGTCTATATGTAACGGGTGTATCATCGCTGAGTCGTAATGTCATGTCAGTTATATGAGTCAAACCAAGCTCTTGCAAATTAAATGAAAAGCAGTCCCTAAATTTATTTAGGAGATCCAACAATCGATTTCTTTCAGTATCAGTTATTTTAGGTCCAATGTTCAACATGTCCAAAGTAATAGGTTCCTTTGTAATGTTGGATTTATTAAAGGTGTCAAAACTCTGGTTTTTAAAATCAATTAATGCAACATCTACAGGTTTAAATTTCGGTAACAGTGGGACCTGACAGTTTAGTTTTATCGCTCGAGATAATAATTTTAAATTCGTGAGAGAGATTGCACTATCAGACAAATTGGCGAGTATACAACGACTGTTTCCATTGTGAAATTGGTAAATACCTTGTAATAAAATATATTCATTTCCAGGTTTCATACATATACGGCCTGGTATAAATAATAGTCCTGAAAAATTATTCTGAGTATGTACCTCTATGTCGGTTAACCCCTTAATTAAAACATCATTGGTGTTATAAACATCCATCTTCTCTATATCGGAATCGTCACAATAAAGAACAAGTTCAGTACTCGTCTTATGGACTGTAATCGTGGGTAGCTCAGTCAAAGACTGACCGATAAGAACATCTGTTTTGAGTAAATCATCCGTAACTACAAAGGCTTCTACATCTGCTTCAACAGCATCGACGACAATGGTTATAAATATCCTAGCGATTGGAACAACACTTCCAAAAGCGAACCCCTTAATTAAAGGAAGTTCTATTTTAGTAAAAATTACATCCAGATTTTTAGAAATACTTTCGCGAATTAACGTGCACTGGCTCCCGAAGTCTATATATGCCGTGACAGGTGTGCCATTAACATAAACTGATTTAAAATACTTACTATTAGATTGTTCATTTGTTGTTATTTGTAAAACTTTTTGTGACGGGTTATTATTCGTAATTTCTTGTGCTTGTTCGGTTTTTGGTCGAGAACCTGTCGATTGGCAGTTTTGTGCCATATGTCCCAGTCGTGAACACTTATCGCACCTTCTTATTGGTTTACTACAGTGACGCGCTGTATGTCCCGGCTCACCACAATTATAACATTGAAAACTGTATCTGGATCTTCCCCCTACAATAGCAGCTGTAAATTTATTTGAAGTATTGTTGCGATGAATGTCTGGATTTTTTGACTGTTGCAATTCGTTTTTGGGTGCTAAAGTATCTCCTTTTAACATAAGATTTCCTCGTTTTGATATCCGGCGTAAATATTTCAATAAATCTGATGTCCTCTTGAAGTTAGCTCCTTGGGCATTTAATCGTACTCCGTTGTCAAAAATGCCACATATTATACAGTCAACAGCATTTCTCCCCTTAATGCCACACATTTTTACTAACCTAGCTTTCTCATGAAAATAATCTTCTAGAGATTCCTCCCTTCTAGATCTTCTGCTAAGCATTTCTGTTAGACGGTCAGCGTAATTGCGGTCGTCTGGAAAGGTTTTAATAATCTTTCTTTGCCACTGTTTCCAACTTAAATTAATAGTACTTCTACCTTGATACCACTTCTTAGCATGACCAGACAATTTTGGTATAGCATGGTATATAATCTGCCTTTCAGTCCACCCATATATTCTGGCCGTTTCATTCACTTTACGAATCCAATCCTCTGCTGTTTGTGAATTTGCGTCAGGATCAAAATCTGGGATCACATTATGTGATCCTTCAAAGTTAGTGCCTTTCATCATTTTACAAAATTTTTTCAGAAAGAAGCTTTCATCATGGCTATCAGAGCGTCTTGTTTTACGGTATGAACGAATTCTTGAACGGGACCGTTTTCGACTTACGGAGGATTCATCTGATCGATTGGAAGAATGCCGTTTTCTTTTATACCGTCGTTTAGGTTCAGAATCAGTACTACTAATATTGTTACTATCATTCTGTGCTGAGTGTCTTCGACTGCGACCCTTATGGCGTCGGACAGAATGAGTCTTGTTTCTTTGACGTGTGTAATGATCGGAATAACTACTCTCTGAATATAAACTGTTGCTTCTCCGACGCCGATACACGTACGAAGGCGAGGAAGAAGAAACCTGTCTGCGACGAGACCTGCTACGGTAAGGATCGCGATTGCGTTGTTTTTTGCTAAATTTTGTCAACGATTGTCTATATCTTCGATATTCTTGAGTACGTTCGCGTTCCCTTGATATTCTACTACATGGAATCTGTTCTAAAGGCGGAGTATAATTTGACCTAGCATCGGAAGCCATTTTGCTGAATTGTATTTATGGTGAAGACTATGCCAGCAAATCAATCGATATATTTCAAAATATATGTTATTATTATTATTTTATAGTGGTAGTGGTATAGATTAGTATTGTATAATAGATATTAGTAGGAGGAGGAAAAACAAAAAGTAAAACATAGAAATTAATATTCTAGTAAATATAAAGATGCATAATGGAGAAGCGACATAATTATGGTAGATATGTATATTTTATTTTCATTATTTCAGGCTGAAAGTCTATCGCAGACAAATCCACAACTTGCAAAAAGAATGTTCTAAGTGCATTTGAAAAACATCATAAGTTATTCATTGTTTACGTTTACATATCCATTCAATTTTCAATACAATAATTGGAAAAGAAATAAATAACGGCCAAATCTCGCAATAATTCTATTTTTTTTATTTATTATTATTATAATTTTCTTTTTTTTTTTTTTTCTTAATTTTATTTTCTTTCTTTTATTTCTTTTATTTATTATTATTATTATTTTTTTTTTTAATTTCCCGCCCGTAAATTTACC
>DWRA01004668.1:0-10605 GCA_018250295.1 Spathilepia clonius
AATAGAAATGAAAATATCTGGCTTGCTTTCTATAAGAGAGAGAGAGACAGACAGAGAAACATGCGACGCCGCACAGCAAAAAGTGTCGTGACAACTTTTCGTAAGATTTTTTTCCGTCTAGCCCCCTTTCGCAACGCGCGATAAGGAACTTCGTTCCAAAAAGGTTTTCGAAACCTCAATGTCATTTTAGAAGACGTTTCTATAAATACCCCACACAAGAAGGTAAGATGAATTTTTGTATTTGTATTATTTGTATGGGGAGCCCCCTAAATACAATTAATTTTTTATTTTTGTACATAATTTGGAAAGCAGTTTACGGAATACACTTACCTACCAAATTTCAACTCTATAGTTTTAATAGTTTCGGATTAAAGTGGCTGTGACATACTGACAGACGGACGGACAGATAGACATGACGAATAACGTGTCATGGCATAATGGTTCCGATTTTTACCATTTGGCTACGGAACTCTAAAAATATGAATAGACCGAGTATCGAATTTTGTGAAACGCCCAATGTAATAGAAACACCGGGCGACTTTGTACAGTTTACATCAACTCTATCGGTACCTACCAATAACTTTAAATTTTTCGATACTAGAAAAATCTTGATAATTCTTTATTGTCCGTTAAATGAAATGTTGGAAATTATTCTAAAGAAGTATAATCACAATAAAACTCATTAAATTTCTATATGTAGCAATGTAATTGAACAAATAATTAGTCTCAAAAATATTGTTTCACCATTAATTAAACTTAAAACAATAATAACTCAACATGTATGTTAAGTTTCATGAGAGTTATGTTGGTAGAAACTAAGTTATCATAACTTATGTAAAAATCTGGGTGGTGATCAGGTACCCCATAACTAAAATATCCAACTATCAGACCATTCCCATGTCCAAAAACGAAGGTACCGTAACGAAATAAATACCCTTTCAAATATAAAAAAGAAAATGGATATCGGTTGACAAACACCCGAGTCATTGAATTTTATAAAAGTCGTTTTCCATTTTTTCGAGAAAACGGCCAGAAATTTTCAAATTGCCACGAAATGGCATCCCCTGCGAAATTAGCCACATGCAGTGGCATTTGAATCATATCGATGGGTCTCCATTACAACACAACACACATAATTTAAAGGTGTTAGAACCCATTGTGGCTCGACTCCGGCGTCACCACCGCCAAACCTATTTATGCCTAATAACAGCAGTGTTAAGCGCTGCTGTCTTCTGGTTTGAAGGGTGTGGTAAGGGAGACTTATATAGGCATTACAACTTAGTCCTCAGAAGGATGTCGGATAAAAAACATAAAGAAGATTAACTGACCTTATTCTCTAATAATATCATTTTATTCACTATTGTATGAAAGCAATTCATTCATTAAATTAAGGATTACTAGGTCAAGAAGATTTTACAAAATAAGGTGATATTGTAAAAGTACCCATATTCATTGACGCCTACATGATTTGAGCGCAAAACACATAGTGAAATACTTTTATAAAATGATACAACTCTTTTAAGTTTGACTCTAGAGGCCGCCACACAACATACACCACCAGCACCACATCTATTTTTGAATAAATTCTGAATAATTAATAACAGCAGTTTTAAGCGATGTTGTGTTATAGTGTGAATTGTGTATTAAGATATACTTAAAATTCATGTAATTCTTTTAAGGATTTAAAAGTTTTAGTAATAAACTGGTTTTAAGAACGTCCTTTACAATTTGACATTTTACTTACGCCTGTATACATAAGAGCTATAGGTACTTATCCGAGGCGTTCGAATTTTGTTCTCAGGAGTAGCAACACATTTGGAGCCGAACTCAGATACGGTTCCAATCCATTATTGGTATCCGTAGATGGCATTTGCCACTCACCATCAGATGTACTGTAGGTTGATGTTACTTCTACCTTTTATTGATCATTATTAAACCAATATTATTTAAATAATTGTTATAACTACATATTTTATTTTCTAGTATGGGTTTTTTCTTTTATGTACTTTTTAAAAATACTTTTACGTAGTTTTCACATATAAATATGAGATGGCATTGCTGTCCAACTAAAAGTGTTCAAGGGTGTTTATTTTATGAAGTGTGAAATATGAATATATATAATGACAATATATATTTTTTAAGTGATAAAGAAGAAAACAATTATTATTATTATGTTTTGTTTGTTTATTTTCAATAATTATGACTTATGGTTTATTACTGGTACGAGATAGACAGCAGAGACATCTGCAAAGAAGTTTACAGGAGCATGGTGGTTGCAGAGTCAGGGCACAAGATGGCGCTGGAGCGAGTAACGCCGCGGGCGGATTGATTGCGGCGGACTGAGGCCGAGGGAGGCGTGCGGCGAGTCAGCCCGAGAGCCGAGTGTGGTGCTGTATTTAATTATTTATTCGCCGCGCGAGCCGCGGGCCGGAGGTCGCTCGTGGAGTGTGTGCGGGGCCGGCGTCTCCCCGTCCCGGTGTTATCGTATCGTCCGCGGTCGGTGTACTAAGTGTTTATTATGAGCGACAGGGACAGGTCGTCGCCCTCCCTCACGGACACCCCCCTGAAAACTTACATCGGCCGGCACGACGACGACTATCCCCTAATAAACGGAAACGGTGAGTGTCTTATGCGTCTGCGTCTCCGAGGGTCGAGGGTCGGGAGCGCGAGCGCGTGCAGCGCTACGCACTTATCACGCGCTCGGCGGCCGCCGCACAACCTACTCGCGCTGTCAGCGGGGCAGTGGGTCAGCGCGCCCAGAGTTCGCCCCGGACCATACGCGCCCCCATTCGCCCCGCTCTCTCCTCACGCTCCCGCTTCCTGCGACACTTGTACCCTCGGGCTCAGTTTGCCGCATTGAAGCCGTCGCAGGTTCGATCGACCCGTCGACGTTTGTCTGTTCCCAAGGTCCACGTCGTTACACAGCAATATTGACCGAGAATGGAATACTCCGAAACTGTCCTATTTCATAGATACAATTATTAAATAATAGAAATGTAAATGATTAAGAAGGTTACTTGTGGTGTGCACATTGATGGAGCGGAGCGTCGTGGTGCGGTCCTCAGCTGTAGCGGATCGATATCGGGTGACCTTAAAACCGAGAAGGGTGGATTTTGGAATATCTAATCCTTGGCAGTTAGCGTGGCGCTGAACTTCCGGCTCGTTATAGAACGGCATCAAAGTATCATGTCTTATCAGTTTGAGAACATTACTTGATTTAATCCATTCATCTTCTCGATGTTTTCTTTCATTGCTATAATTTACTATTGGTCGTATGGCTGCCGTTCAATAAGATATCGGTTTGCATCTGCCCGGCACCGGCCGCTGGATGAGCTCGTAAATAATCGTCGAAATAGTTCAGTTTCGAGTCGACCACCGATATTTGTATATTTAGCCTGTCTTCCGCAAGTGGGAAGAGTTGCTTACGGATTGTTCGGACATTCCAAGGAAAGCCTTGCACCGCATAACCGCAGGAGAGCCACGCTTTCGTTAGTACGCATCAATTATCTTTTCGCTATTAATTGTTAACGTTGTATAGTATAGGTATATTTATGCTTCTCAAAACATAATAGTATTGTATGATTGACGTGTTTGTTATTGTGTCAGTAAGTGCAAAATGAGTGGCGCGCTCTGTACCTCACTTCAATATCGAAATTCTCACCGACTCACGTGACTGTCGCGCGTCCTTGTGGCGTCTAAACTAATGCTGCATTAATTCCAATTGCGATCATTGTAAACTATAAATTATTTAAAATATTTGATAGTATCACGAAATTAATTTAAAAAAAAAAGAAGATTAAAAGTATTTGTAAAATGGTACGAACATATTTAAGTTCGTAAAACGAGTTGCTAATCGTCATTGTAGTTACTCATACGGTAAACAAATTTATATCTTATCGGTATGATAATACTATTTTATTATTAGGAATAACATAAATGTGTTAACGCAACGCCAATCAGACACGGCTACATCGAGGGCCAATGATATTTTTGTTGTTTCTTTGACGTTGTAGTATTGAGTTAATTCACGATTGCAAAACCTACAGATGAAGAAAATACCTTATAATACAATATGTATGTGACAGGTATGGAATACCTACATATATCAGTGCAATTGAACTAACGGCAGCACAGCTAGGTGATATTTAATGCTAGAGCCATTATTATAATGAGCACTGAAAAACCTGCACTGCACTGAGTTATATGCTTATTATGAAATATCTATTATTATTGTTATAGGTTATTATTTTTTGAATTTCTCACATTACGAAGGTAGGAACAGTGGGAACCTAACAACTTTATCTTTATCGTTCAATGTGAAATACATCATTACATCAAACATATATATGACGATTATAAGTATGGCATACGTAACTTCTATACCATGATGAGTAGCTCTTAGGTTACATGAATCAGAAAATAAGAAGGATCAATAACGCCTTCCAATTATGATATTTAGTTTTTTCACTGTGCGTCACTTTCTCTGTCTATACTAACTTAACATTTTCGGTATTGAAAATGTGTAACATGTAATATAATGTATCATGTGTTTTATCAATCAAATCCTACAGGGAGTAACAGTTATTTTTAAACAATTGCCTTTAGTTTATCTACCCGTCTTTTGACTTGTATCGCTGTCCCTCGTATCACATGGTCTACTCCCATTTCTTAACGAACAGTAATGTGACAAGTGATCCCGCCCATTACCATCGCAGCTTCATGATGATGCCTCAAGCCTCCGTTTTCTATCGAGTTATCTTGATGTTTTGGGATCGTTATATCGTCTTACACATTTTACAATTCGTTATTCTGAATTGTTATTGAACATTTAACTTTAGCTACATTGTTGTTACCCTTCGTGATAGCTAATTATATTATTTACTAAAGTACCAAAGTAAATTCCATTATTTCTTTACATGTCCAAAACTTATGCAGCTTACTGTTCCTCTCCGGCGGACTTTGTTAGCGTGTTTTGCTTTATATACTGCTAGCGTTTTATATACTGTCATTGAGATTTGTCCTTTCCTTTATTTGTGAGTTGTTTAGCATCGTTGTAGGTATGTCGGGTCGCATTCTATTGAATAGTGTATGGTTTTCCTCGATTTCTTCGACTATTTGAGAGTATACAAATACAAAACTGAAGTCTGTTTGTTCAACGGGTTGATAGTTTTCATCCAATTGACGCGGTGACGTGAAGCAAAACTTTGTATTTATCAAAAAACAATCATGTAGAGCGACACATGCTGATGTCTAGAGGATCTCTTTTTACACACATAAGTAACTACATGTTCTAACATTTACATAAAAAAATACTCTTACTATTAAAGCTACACCCAAAGTTTTGAAATATGCGTTAAGCTGTTTGAGCATGAAACATTAAAAATTGTTTGCGTCGAGTAAAGCGAGAACAAACCTGCGAGACCTATTATTTAACATGCAGTTCAAATTTGTTTAGGTTCCAAGTTGGAGGAATTCGTAGTTACAGATACTTTCCTAACAATTTTACTAAAAACTTTATAAATGCACGTAAAACGTGGTAATTGATATTCAGGTAACTCTATTTATTCTTTAAATACAATTTGGAAATTGAAATTTCAGTATGAAATACACGTACATTGAAAGGTGGTACAATTCTTCGTGGTTCGAATTCGAATGCACCGCCGGCTTTCCTCTTTCTGCCTAATAGTATTAATAATTACGTATTAAGTCTAACGACAGTGTTAAACGCTGTTGTGTTCTGGTTTCGCGAACGAAGACATATCTACTTATCTAAGTTCCTTCCAATTTAGTCTTCAGGGGTAGCAACGCATTTGTGACCGACCCCCAGTAAGATAACCTAACCTTAGTTGAGATCAAATACGGGGGCCACGGGCGGCAGTGGTCACTTGCCATCAGATAGACTCCATGCGCATTTACTTAGTAGTGGACTTAATCACTGTTGGACTATATTCCAAATGTAAAGGGTCCTACGAAGATACTAGGTCCATAATCTAAAACGATGGTCAAGTACGACGGAACTCTAGTAAATATTTTGGTACATATAAGATTTCCCGTGGTGTTTATTTATCTCGTACATCGCTCATAATATGCTCCTAACGGCGACTAAAATAATTAAAAAGGGTCGGCAATTGCGTATGTTATTTACTCCAGATAAGAGATGAGTATTTCGTAAGATGTATAATGTAACATCGCTATCGACACAACGAAGCTGGATGATTTGCACGTACTCGGCAATTATCACAGGCTTATCTTCACCTCGAGATAATCCGGCCGCCGGCTTATGGCCAGTTTCTCATGATGTGATTACTTTATATAAGTTTATACTGTACCTACTGTAAATTAATACCGGATTAAATTTTTAAGGTATTCCTTTAGAACGTTATTCCAGCGTGAATGGGTAAAAAAGTCTAATTTTATACGCTTCTATTTCAACAATGTTTGTCAAAATAGTTATCCGGTGGAAGGATCTAGGTGTAGGGCAGTTAGGACGGGCGGGCGGCGCGGGCGGCGGCTGGCACGGCGGGGTCGCGCTGGCACCGTACCGCACCGCACCTGATCAACTGCAATACTCAATTTAACATCAAGCGTCTGCCATTGAACGGCCCATTCACTGATCGTACACACTGTGAAGTTGTGATTAGCGTCTGGCTGTTGAAGCTCTCGTGTGCTGTTCAAATCTTGCGTTTACATCATTGCCAAAGATGTAAAGGAAAGAATAAACATGAAATATGATGGTTGTATAAGTTGTATAAGAGGTACAACGTAAATATCGTCAGTATAAACTCTGGTGTTAATAACGTTTTCAATGAGTTCATAGAAATTTGAGGATTGAAGTGTGACTGCAGGTAATAAATAGTATCGGAAGTGGATTGTCCAGCGGGTCGCGGCCGGCGCGGGCGCGTAACGCAATTAGGTCCGGGCAGGTGCGGCGCGCCGCGCTCCTCGCAAACCAGATTAACTCCAGCCCTAACTGGATAGGCTCGGTGTCGATGTGACTCGAGATCTTTTAGCGCACTTAGTAACAGGGTGGCGACGAGTCGCCCTCCTAACCGTGTTGCGACCTATTCCTATTGCAGGAAGTTTCGATCACTTGTATGAGGTAAATATGTTGGTTGACGTAGCCGATAATCTTTAGCGCCTCATTGCTTATTTTACGTCAATGTGTGTACAACTTGTAAAATTATAAGTAAATACATTATTATGAGAAATGTAATGTAAAACACTAGAGGTATATTTATTATGTAGTCAATCAGGACCGGTATCAAGTATGTAATGTATATTTGTAACAGTGAACTATCGAAGTTTCAGTTTCGACCCAGTTTCGGTCAAAGTTTTGGTTTAGGCCAGAAATCAGCACATTAAATGTCGATCAAAATCAATGTCGATCAAAATTGAAGTATTCGCCTGGACTCTCTTCGAACGAATAGCTGTTCTGTACTCGAGCGTCTGCCTCGCATGCTTTTCGTATTCATTTAACTGTCAATACGCCGACTATTTTTTTATTCCTAAATTAATTATTAATATATTCATGAATGTTTTATGAATATGTATATTATAATATTAATTATTATTTTATTTAATGTACCCCTTTTTAACCAAATAACATAAATTAATAGAGGTAGTCAACTTTGTTAATGTATAAATTCTAGAAAATTGGGTGCATTTTTTACATTACATTTTTTACACTTAAAAAGAAGAAAACAGAATCCTAGTAAGTTCAAATGTGTGCCTGTCCGTCCGTGTCTTATAGTACATTTTCTCCAGATCTAATGAGCCGATCAAATTATCCAATTCAAACTAGCTATAAAAATAAATTTCTGTGATACAAACCCAGACGCGTCAAGTACATAAAATAAATGTTTAATATGTTCTTCTTTTTTTGGTGCCTCTATAACTAGTGAAGGTTGGCAGTCAGGTCTACATAAATTATTTTGCTGTAAATTTATTTTGTACTGGTCTTCCACTTTATGGACTGGACTATATTATGCACTGGAATATTTGCAACATGATAATGATTCTGTTAGAACCCCTTGTTCTTCGACTCCCGAGCCACCACCCTTACACCTATTTCTACTTAGGTAGGTAACATAACAACAGTATTAAGTGCTGTGTCACGATTTGAAAAATGTGGTTAGCTAGACATATTTATCCGAGGCTTTCCACTTAGCACCCAGGGGTTGCAATGCGTGTGTGACCGACCTCAGGTAGGACTTTTATTTAATCTGAGGTTGATTACAGATGCCAATGGACGGCAACACGCACTTACCACTGGTAGCAGTACACCATGCTAGTTTACTATTGCCGTAATGTAAAGAAAAACTTGTAGTGCACGTCGCGTTATAAACCTATAGTTGGATACTCCGTCACGTACCAAATCAGACACTAATAGGAAGTAATTAGGCATAAAAGATTAATTTAACAAACATATATTTTCATTTCGATTTCATTATGTTGTCAGTGAGGAAAAATTTTATGAACTACGGACTTACTTTTGTAATGCATATATACATATATTTATAGGAGTACAAAGTTACTAATGCAGTTGGTACCTATTACCACCCATATTTAGGTAACAGAACTGAAATTGCGGGATGGTATTGGACGGTAAATGGTGAGTGTTCCGAGGAACTATTTGACCTAGTGCCGGCGTCACTTTTCCTCCATCGCACCACTGACCGAAGGATGAAGTTCCTTTAACAATAAGTGGACTGGTGGAAGTTCTCTGCGGTTGTTTGCATGGACGTTTTTTCTAATAGCAAGATGTGGAACTTACTTCCTCCTGAGGTATTCCGGGAGCATTTTGACATGGGACTCTTCAAAAAGGTGCAAAAAGAGCTCTCCTCCGAAGCTGGCGATGCATTGGCGACTCCTCGGGTATTGCAAATGTCCATAGGCGACGGTGACTACTTTCCTTCAGGTACCAAAACTCTTCGACATTTCATTTAATGACTTGGCTGGCGTTTATCGATTATTAATGCAACCCTAAAATCTATCCACTTAACTGTCTTTGGCATTTTGAAACAGTTTTGTCTTGGTTTAGTCTCATGAAATGTCATTAAGTATTTTGAACACCTTTAACGAACAAACCTTAAAATAAAAACTGATCAAAGATTTAATTCATAATAATTTTGTCCTTTTTAAAAATATGATGCATATAATATTAGAATTTTGATTACGTTTGCGCTACTGTAAATGAGTATAGCTTTAAATGTTACGTTAAAAGAGGAACTGGAAAAGGTCAGTAATGCGGTGTTAGTTCGCATCGTACGTTTGGTCCGGCTTTGTGGAGGCAGCTTGGCGCTCGCCGCTCGCCGCTCGGAGGTACCCCTCGTGTTTGTTTTGTACGACCGCGAATAGCTGCAAGCAAACCTTACACTTCCATATTTGTTCTCAAATTACACCCTAGTTTTTTCTTTTTACCATCAAACTCTAGTGTTGTAGACAGAGCGCACCATTGTGAAGTATTCATCTGCAAATACCGCATGCCGTCCTTCCATCCTATTAGAGAACAGCAGAGTGTAACTAAAAATCTTCCCTGATTAGATATATCTTACACAGATTTGTAACAAATTAAAGTTTTCAATTCATGTTTATGAGAATCTTAAACAAACAAGATACACGAAAAAAACATAACCCTCTCCTTGGGTAAGTAAAATATAAAATATAAGTCAGGGGAACCTTTTCGCTAAAATGTCAACATACTCATTTCATTAAACCATACGTGTACTAATTTGTCCTAATTTTTGTTGGACGAGTGAGTAAATGCATTTATTTAAAAATTTATCGCGACTTAAATATTTTAACCCGAGTTCGTATCTAGGAAATCGGCAGTAACTGAGGAACTATCACGTGAATATTTAAAATGTTGCCCTTTCAAATGGAAAATGTGGCGTGTTTTCACTTCGCTCTATACTTATTTTATGGTATTAGTACTTGGAAGTGTAGGAACTACCAATCACAATCGCATAAGTAAATCATTGCTCATGAAGTCTTAATACGTATACATATATAAAGTTTTGAAGTAAAGTGGACTATTTTATGTCTGCACTACGTCCTTAGTACCGTGGAAAGTTGTAACTTATAACAATTAACCATCGAAGTATGAACTTGCTCTGAAGATGCCGGGGGTGCTGATGATTGCTATGGTGTATATTGCACCTCACGCGCAGAAGCGGAAGCGGATCTGCTCTACTATCCGACGAAAAAACATTTGTTTTTTTCTAGGTTTAATCCTATCCAGTAATTTATTAAACCACTTATGAGTATGTAGGACAAAAGTACACTGATATCAAAATTATAATCGATAACTCATTTGTTTATTTTAATTTGCTTATTGTTAAAACATACATTAATAAAAAAAATGTGCGGAAAACACAGTTTCTTTCGAAAAATCTAATTGCTTCAGATCTTGGTACAATAGAAGTCTATTGAAAATTGAGAACCTCAACAAACATTAAAATAAAATATTATTTTACTTTCAATTAAATACATACATCAAGTGATATGTAATAGGCGTAAGAGATGTGTAACTGTTTGACTTTCCAATTATTTTTTATTTTGTATAGGTACGTATCCTACGCCAATGAAGGTAGTGTATACTGCACA
>DWRA01004669.1:0-10605 GCA_018250295.1 Spathilepia clonius
CCCTGATAGTTATTTTGGAAATATATTTCATGTACAGAATTGACCTCTCTACAGATTTATTATAAGTATAGATAATTAGTCATGTTCATTTTATTCGTCAATCATTGGACTATGTTCTAATTGCTATATGTGTATGTGGAGGAACCTTATTTTGATTTTCTTAATAAAGTGTCTTAAAAAGAACATTTTGAGTTATATATGATTGTCTAGTGTCTACACCAAAGCGATTTGTTCCTATAAATTTATTGGCATTTATTTATTTTTATGTAAATTTATGTAAAAATTGAATTGTTATCATTCCATACATACTGTGCATTTTAGCTTCAGCTATATTTATATTATTTTTAAAATTCAGAGTTATATTATGCGGTGCTATTTGTTAGAGGGTAATATAATTTCGAATGCTTAGATATATATAGAAAACTGTTACCAATCTTAAATAAATACTGTATAGAAATATTTTGTTTTATTTGTCAAATTATGTCTACAATTTTGCATATTTTGTAAGTTTACATTTTCTATACGTGTGTACCATAGATAGCATAGCTAAGAAATATCTAGGGTACCTGCAACAATGATATAGCGTAAGTTTAGTAGTGTGTAACTTATTTAAATATGATATGATTTTATTCCAGTTATTTTTGTGTTATAATCCAAAAACATAATTTTAAAAATGTAAAAGTATCTTAATCTGGTAACTTCATTTTGTCGTTTCTGTGTGACTGTACATATTATATTATTTGTTCGTATTTTCCAACTTGACTTGGCAGATTTGTATGTCTATTTGAGGTAGCGTCCAAAATAGCTGAACTCTTTTTCATTGGGGTTACCAAATTTACCATGTTAATTTTACGCGCGTCTACTGCACGTGCCCCATTTTGTTAGGACTGATGTAGGTATAAAATTTCGATTACAATTGGACCTACTTATGCACAGGAACCAATCCACACAACGACAGTTTTGAAAAAAAGCCATTTTTGTCAAAATTTTGTATACTGTAAAATTTTAGGTTATTTTTCATAAAATCTATTTACAATATTGTACAAAATAATTTGTTCTATGAATACAAATATAATATTGAAGAAAATCATCAAAAATTTTAATGATTATGGCAAGTATGTGGATTGGTTCGTATTTGCATAAGTAGGTCCAATTATGTCATGTTACCTTTTTAAACGCGGGGGAAACTGGCTCATAGCTAGTTAATAAAACCCACAAAAATCTTAGTATTTTTTTATTTTGTATTATCTAAAATTACAAATCTTTCATAATTTCAATCATCATTACAAACTAGTTCACGTGATTATTATTCAGCACATTCCTTTACGCTTCGTCTAAAAATATCAGATTTACATTTTTACAACACAAACTAACATTATGTTAGGGAAGAAAAGGCAGTATAAGAAATGCTCACGGAATTAAAAACTAACGAAAAACAATGGAAATTGTGCTGAATGTTTATCTTAGAAAGAAACGAAAGAAAACAGATGTTTCCAGTCTCTTCCTGTATTTTTGTGACAACATAATAACAATGCTTTACTGAAGAGTTTCTCGAATGGTTATCAATTTCTAGCATGCGATGTTATGTATGTGTCTTATGAACAAATTTCCTCATTTCTCAGAGTGGCTCGTAAATAGCGCGGTTAACTTCAATGTCTGATTCATTGGAGAAATTTTTATGTCGAGAAAATTTAGTTTTTTTATCACTGCCGTCCAAGGACACTTGTGATCAACCCCAGTCGACCACAGATGCCTTTACAAAATCCTTTAAACTAGAATATGGCAGCGCTTAATATTGCTGTTAGGCTGAAATAAGCTTGGAGATGGTGCCTGCGGAGTCGAATCACACAAGATTCTACCATCTTCCTATTAGGTTTAAGAAACATTCATGCTAGAACTATCACAAAAATACAATACAAGAGCCTAGAACTTACAAAACTAAAAAGTAAACAGCGTAAAATTATGAAATCTAAAAAACAAATTTTAAAACACGCTGCGAATTAACGGTAAATAAAAAAAAATAATTGCACCTATAAACGAAATGAGAAAAACCGGCTTTTAGATAGAAAGATTAATGTGAAAATAACTAACCCAAATTTAATGGTCACAGCTTCCAGTTTAGAGTTTATTTACATCTTCAGACAGCGTATCAGGCACGTGTCGTGGCAGACAAAAGTATTCTCATAAACTATTGTGTAGTGTTCTAACGTGTATCTCCCGTTATTAATAAACAATATATTCAAATTTTCACTACCATAGATAGAAATTTGACAATCTTTATATATAGTATATAGAAATTGTTTAATTAGGTTCTTTTCTATTTCAATTACATGCCAAAAAATTTACTGGCCTATATCTCTCAAATAGAAATTATATGAATGTCTGTATGTTACGCTGTTGTTATCTACATATAAATAAATAAAGAAATTGGTAAATATCGATCTTTGGTAGGCAAATATTGGATAGATTAATAACTGACATATATTTCGTACCAGACACAGAGACACGTGCCGTGCCTGTCAAAATATTGTACAGAAAAACATTTTGTCTGCTACCTGCAATGTCTGTAGATATAAATTAACCTTTTTTCAGTTAAGAAACCGGCCTCAAACAAAAGACGAAAATAATGAAGAAAAAAAACTATAACAATTTCGAAAATGCAAAAGTTCAATAGTTTCTCGAATTCAAACACGATATTTGTACTACGTTTACCTCAATCGATTACATATTCCCTTTTACAATATTTTTTTCGCTTATATTTTTATTGCTTCAACATCACTACGTGCCACAGTGAACTCGAATACAAATGTAAGTCACACATAGACTAACTGAATAGACCTTTAATACTTTTCAGGCTAATCCTAGTACTAAATTTATAGCACCTATAATCTGGTATGAATTACTAGTGACATTTTGCAAAGGGTACTCACGATACGATGTTTTAATTTCTTAATTACGGATATTTTGACCCAGTTGCATGCGTGGTCACGTGGAACACTACTTCTAGTGAGGGTTTTAGCTTTAAGCTGAAGTCTACCATCACCAATTTATTATGAGCTATTTTAGCTGTCTATGGGCGCGGTTATTTATTTTACTCTGTAACTTGTACAGTGATTTGTATTGCCAAACCTAAATTGGTGTGGAGCATTAAGTAGGATGTTAAATTGGGTCAGTGGGAATGTTGGAATTTTTTTGCCTTTTGGCGGCAAACGTAAGCCCGCCATTGACCGCTTCTTTTTTTTCCGTGGGAGTCTTAGATGAGTCAACTAACGGTCCTAGCAGACTAGCTACTTTTAGCATCGGCGATACGTGTTTACAACGACTTGCTCCGTTCGGTCACGGCATCGTAAACGCATTTAACGACCTTAATGCTGAATCGAGTTTATCGTATTCAATCGCAACACGCTTTCAACGAATGGGTGAATTTTATTTAGCTTTTGAAAAGGAGCTAAATCGTCAACGATCGATACTAAAATATGCAGATCTCTGAGACCCTTGAGAATTAAACTAAGGAGTTAAGCAGTAAAATTCTTCTAAACCATCGAGTTATTCGTTCTATGGAGCGCGATAACTACATTATCCCCCATTTTAGGGGACATCTATAACCAGCAATGGTGCAAGATACGTGAAGCAACAGTACACACACGATAAACTATATTAAACCAATTTAACATATCTCACATCTGCACAAGAATAGTCATATATTTTTCAATTACATATTTATTGAGGTATTAAGAGTCTATTCAGTTATAACGTCTACGAAACAGCACTATACATTTCGTTTACAATTTTGGAAGATTTTACTAAAAGCTAACAACGACACAAAATATTCAATTTAAAAAAGACAAAGTTGTGAGAATATAACATTGAAAAAGCCAGTGCATTTTTCAAACATACTAAACTGAATAAGATAGACAAGAATGTAAATTATTAAGGTATTAAAAAATACCTTCGCTAACTAAGCAGAGTCAGTTATAATTATGTTATATTCCAATACAAAATTACGTCGATTCATACGGTACTGGCTGGTGTATGTAATTGTTGGACTTAGGATACTTACCTATTTGGCTAGCATCAGTGTATTCTTAGCGTAGGGCGAATTTCCATATACCGGTGTAACACATAATTATATTTTACAACTATGAGTAGATTAATGAAGACGTACCATAAAATTGTTACTTTTTTTAAATATATGATGGAGTAGCAAACCAGCATGCAGTCCACCTTATGGTAAGTGGCAACTGCCGCCCATGGACATTTGTGATCCACCGCAGAATCAGAATCCCAAGTGAAGTCGAGCACAGATGCGTTGCTACCCCTGAGGACTAAATTGGAAGGCCTCGTTAAGTTTATATATAGCAGAAACATATGAATCGCATAATAATATATTGGAATACGTAAATTATAAGGCAACCGTCGGTGGATAGAACTATGAAGGCTTATTGATATGCTAGCACAGTCCACTGTTGGGATACGTTCTACATACAGTTGTGGACAAAAAAACAGGGCTTCATATACATTGTTTTATATAGTCTACACAAATAAATAAAAAGTGTAATAATACAATATGTGTCTATGATATAGATTTTTCTGTTTCGTGCATTTTTCATGGAGTTTAATTTAATGTTTGGAACTTTTTTATAACATCTTAAAAATAAATGCACTACTGATTTTTATCAAGTATGACAATTTACAATAAACTTATATTTGTCTCTCACTCGTTCCCTATGTGTGAGCGAGATAGACATACAAAGCCGGCATTTTGGACAAATTTAATTATTAAAGTTTATAATATATTTGGTAATGTTTTGGCAGTCTTCTGCCACCAGGCAACGTGTAATGTGTAGGGAGCGGCTGCGCTTCAAGTCTTACTTCGAAGCTTGTTATGCAAGATGTTGAGAAAACTTCGAAAGCGCGATTCAGAATGCAGTGGCGTCATCTCTTGACGAGTTGCGGTAAATCGCCACAACATTACATAAACTGTTCATTACCATATCATTATAAAATCATCATGCACATATTATTCATGCTTTTTAGCATTAAGTCCGCCTATGGTACCACAAATATTTTTTTGGTCAATAAAGAATAAATAAATAAATAAATATTAGATATTGTATACATACGTCTAATTACTGTATAAAAGCCCAAATTTTTGCTCACAAGTGTATATACAAAGGGTTATAAGCTAAATACTTTGGTCGTTAGGTAACTCACGGGCGTAGGGTGTGACGAGAGGATCTATGCTACCACATCAATTTAACTGTTAACACAACATTACATGATTACATCTAATAACAGCGTGCTTTAGCTGGTCCTAGTCACAATAGATTCCTTCCAAATTCCTTATTTTTTGTGTTATTTTTTGTCTTATCCGAGGCGTTCCAACTTAGTCCTTAGGGGGTAGCAACGCATCTGTAGTCAATCTCACGCTTTTAATTTTATGCGGTCCAATAACAGATGTGATTGCTGCTTAGAGATATTTGTGATTGACCCCAGATAAGATCAAAATCCTGCCTCAGATCGAGCACAGATGCGTTGCTACCCTTGAGGACTAAGTTGGAATGCCTCGTTAAGTTTATCTCCCTTACCACACCCTTCAAACCAGATGACAGCAGCGCTTACACTGCTGTTATTAGGCAGAAATAAGTGCGGTGGTGGTGTCGCCGTAGTCGGACCATAAACAATTCTACCACCTTAAACTATAGCAATTCTATTTTTAGGTGGTATTTAGGTCTACGCTAGAAACTCTTTTGTAGGTAAGCCACAGCTATAGTCTTAAGGGCTACCCTTATACTGAAACCACCCTTAATAGTTAGATATTGAATTCTACGAGTAAGACCAACCAAAGCACAATACAGAAACATCTTTTCTTATAATTATTGAAAATTGAACTCTCAGTTCTGAACCTACACTGTGTGGACACTTCAAATATTGTTAATAACTAACAACTAAATTGGAAATTAGAAAAGGTAAAAAATATATATTGCTTCAGAGATTCAGTGTTATACAGGATGTTGTAACTTTGAAATGGTTTATGACAATTTTTACGGTATCATTAACATAACTGTGCATATGAGCTACATCCCAAATGGAAAACAAAGCTATTTTATTTTTAAACTACTGCGTGTTTTTAATTTTACAGTTTAAAGACACCATGTATACGGATTTGTTTTACAGTGAAACGTGAGGGCTATTCTGTAATCTGTAAAATTCTAAGTTTTGACCATCCCTCTACTTCGGATTACTACGTACGCTAGACACGGTCTTCACGAAAATTCAACTATATTAATAATCATCTGACAGGTAAACTGTTTCCTGACAGATGATTAATATAATTGAATTTTCGTAAGCTTTTTAAATCTGTCCAAAAAAAATTGTCTAACCCTTTTTGGCGTACAAGTCCGCCATTTTGAAAAAAACTAGTTTATGTCCAGTGTCAAAACATGTCAATCGACAACATAGTGTTACAATAAAAATGAATTAAATAATATTTTTATTCTAAACAATACGTTTGAGTTCAAAACCGTAGAAAACAAAATATAAATTGCTATTATTTTAGTAGGTCATAAATGATAAATAAAGTTGAATGTTTTTTTTTACAACTACTTAGGCTATCAATATTGACACATGATTTACCTTTGACCGTAATTCGATTTTTCAAAATGGCCGATTTGTAGGTATACTAGATCGATACGAAATAATCAGATGCAATTTTCAATTGTTTCATTTAGTCATATATCCTTTCAGTTGGATTCAAAACTACGTTTACAGATGTACAAAGTAGCCCCTGTTTCACTATTAAAAACAACGAAAATTGTTCTGCGCAAATTAAACATTATAAATGACAGATAAAACAAAAACGTCAACTCTTACTGTCAATTTTGACATATGTCAGATCCCGTTTGTCAAACTGTTTTTGGAACTCATGCAAAGCAATTGATATTCAAAATCGATCAATAAACTCTCATACATCTTATATAATAATATTTAACATACAGCTGGGTACGGCCTCGCAAACGGAGACCTTATTTTATGCGTGTTAGAGCACATTTTAAAACGTCGATCACCTCAGTTTGTATTCATAAGATTTGTTTTACACAATTCCAATAATATTGCCATATATATAATTTAATTATTGCTTATTTACTTAGTACCAGCCGACTTATATATAATATAATGTGAAGTATTGTTATCCATCCACATAATATTTTTTTCTATTAAAAAAATATATGCGACTCTTTTTAGATTATGTTAGTTATTAGGCCATGTATCATATTGTATCTGGCAACTTTATTATGCTTAGTTTTAGTTAGTACGATATAGTTGTAATTTATTGCATTGACTGACAACCCTGGTAAACTGGGGTTGCTATAAAAAAAGACTTACATTCCTAGTGTGGCCACTATAAAAATTGCTTGAAAAAAAAAGTGAAAGTTTGTGGTTTAATTATTGGTATGTTACATTGGTGTTACTTAATGTTCACTAAAGTCTTTAGGGCACTTGAGGGTTAGCCTTCCCGCTTGATGCTCGGCATCTGCGGAGGAGGCTCGGCGAGGCCTTTGACCTGGAGACAAAAGTTAATTCACTTTAAAAAAATATATGATGAATGTTCATTATACATGGTAAAAAAGTACTCTAAAAAGCTCTTGAAATTTTAGATTTTTGCTCATGGATCCTAACATCCAACCAAAGTCACATTTTTGAATAATAAGAGAGGTATAAAAAAAGTATGTTTTAGGTAGACAGCTGATGTGAATCAAAGGAAGTAATCTAAGGGCTTTTTTAAACGAGAAAGCAGTCCACTTGATGGTGAGTGATCAGTACCAGTCATGTACACCTATGGCCAAGTCTTCATGAAGCTGATCGTGGATGTGTTGCCACATTAGAAAACTAAAATTTAAAAAATTAACCCTAAAAGACCATTTTATGTTGATTTTGTTGATTATGATGATGATTTTATGTTCTTCTGTAAAGTGTTATTTATATATTTTTATATATGATGAAGTAGCTAATGAGCATGTAGTCTACCTGATTATAAGTGGCATCTGTCGTCCAGGGACATCTCTAATCCATCCTGGATAATATAAGAATCCTATCTGAAGTCCACCACAGATGTGTTGCTACCCCTGAGGGTTAAGTTGGAATGCCTCGGAAAAGTAAGTCTCCTAAGGGAGACCACACCCTTCAAACCAGAAGACTGGAGCGCTTAACGCTACTTTTATTAGGCAGGACTAGGTGTGGTGGTGGTGGTGAAGAGTTCTACCACCTTCAAAATTCATCTTCAACCTTTTAAGTCATGAAGTATACAATATGGATTATGGTTAATTAAAACCTTTAGGTTTTTACCTTAAGCCGAGCAGCAGTCTTCAAGAAGGCAGGCAGTTGTTCCTGCGATACATTCACTTCACCTGCGTACATAAACTCCAGAATTGCTTGCAAGTGGAGGTACGAGACGTCCTTCAAGATTATTATTGGATGTTTCGAAGGATTCTCCTACAAGAAAACAGAACATTTTGTGATTCACTTTTTCAGGTTTTGTTTTGCTACTCCAGGAAACAAGCATGCAGTCCACCTGATGGTAAGTGGCAACTGCCGCCTATGGACATTTGTAATCTACATCAAATAAGACTAGAATCCTACCTGGGGTCGACCACAGATGTGTTGCTACCCCTGAGGATTAAGTTGAAATGACTCGGATAAGTCAGTCTCCCTTACCACACCCTTCAAACTAGAAGACAGCAACGCTTAACACTGCTGTTATTAGGCAGAAATAGATGTGGCGGTGGTGCCGCCGGAGCCGAACCTCAAAGAGTTCTACCACATTTAGGTGTTATGTAGTAAAGTATTATTACTATGTGTTTGAAGTAGGAGTCTCTATAATGCCAGATAATTAATAGTAAGGTAACTTAAAAAATATGTCATGGCTATAAAAGATTGTTGTTCCTAATAGAGAACTACCAAAGGCTTGGTATCCACCTGATAAGCGGTCACTGCAACTCGTGGACCAACTCCACATTAATATTGTATATGAGGTTGAGTACATGTGTTGCTACCCCTAAGGACTCAGTTGGAACGCCTCAGGTGGGTATGTCTCCCTTACCACACCCTTCAAACCAAAACATTAACAATGCTCAACAATGCTACATGTCACAAATAAAAAATATTTATGGAAATGGTGCTTTCAAAGTCCAAACACAAAAGCTTCTACCACCGTCAGAAAATGAATGAGACATAACGTTAATATATAAAGTAGAGGCGAATTACGCAGTGTGAGAAGTTTCTAATATCTAACATGAATCATAGCCATAAATGTTATACAAGGAAAAATAGTTAGATAATGGAATCCAAATATATCATTATCAAATTCTATATTATGTTAATACATAATCATTAAAATGAATGGGTTAAAATGACTGGGTGTGGCAAAGCTGAGAACCTTCACGTTCCACGTTAGCTTACAGTAACAATGTTTTTTTTTATAAGACTGAAGTAGCAAACACGCGTGCAGTCCACCTAATTGTAAGTTTGTCTTTGCCGCCCATACACATTCGCAGCCAACTCAATATAGACTTCACACACCTATCAGAACGTTTTTTTTTAAGCACTCTCAGGTTTATGCAAGTGATAATTAATTTCTTATTACGCACATAACTTCTAAAAATCAAATGTGCATGTCTAGGCTTTGAACCTTGGATCGCTCAGTAGAGAAACCGTGATTTAAGTGCCAAGCTATTCCTTTTAAAATCCAGTTTTATTTGGAGTTAATTACTCATAATGAGGGCAGTGATCAAGTCCTTCATATAGCATGTATATTTGCTGCTTCATTTTCATATTTAAATTGCTTAACCTATTGGCTGTTAAGTAACCACCATAGGAAAACCACGAAGAACTTTTAACTCAATCTTTACTAGATTTTATATCACAAGAATAACGACAAACTACCTATTTCATAATCTATAAAACCGTGTAACCATTGTTACTCGCCTACAATGTAGCGAAGCCATAAAGTTTTATTGTTTACAAATCACTTAAACATTTCGAATTCACTTTATTGTCGAGTTCTCATAGTAGTCACAAATTTGGACGAGAGTTACTCAAACCGATTGTTTTGTTTATAGAAGCTATCTAACTGTTACGGTTACTTCTAAAATAGAAATGGAATATGTAACTTGCAACGTTGCCATAAGGTTTAGAACTAGCTGTTGGTGTTCAGCGATTGACGTTTGTTATTTCATAACAATAATACGGTAGTTTGAAAGGAAAATTGGATTACATTATAGACTTCATAGGCTTTACCAATATTTGAGCAAATTGTGCAATGGTTGGTATATTTGTTAATATCCTCGAATTCCAATGGATTATGGTTTCGAATACCCTTGTAACTATTGACAAACATTGAAACAGACACAGTTTGTATATATTGATTTATCGAATTAGGTATTCAATTGAAAGCAAGGTTTTTGCAATAATTTATTTTGGAAATTTTATTGAAATACAAAATTATTAAAAGTACGTTACTCAAAATATAAATTTGATTAACATGACAAATGTTACTTACATTTGCAATAAGTGATAAATAATTAGTTTTCTAAGGTGTTAGTATTC